>JAUCBJ010007519.1:0-61916 GCA_032718475.1 Nemertoderma westbladi
CTACTCTACCAGAGGAAAACCCAAGGCTCCTCTCTACTGGAGTCAACTCGAAGGCTCTACTCTACCAGAGGAAAACCCAAGGCTCCTCTCTACTGGAGTAAACTCAAAGGCTCTACTCTACCAGAGGAAAACCCAAGGCTCATCTCTACCGGAGTCAACTCGAAGGCTCTACTCTACCAGAGGAAAACCCAAGGCTCCTCTCTACTGGAGTCAACTCGAAGGCTCTACTCTACCAGAGGAAAACCCAAGGCTCCTCTCTACTGGAGTAAACTCAAAGGCTCTACTCTACCAGAGGAAAACCCAAGGCTCATCTCTACCGGAGTCAACTCGAAGGCTCTACTCTACCAGAGGAAAACCCAAGGCTCCTCTCTACTGGAGTCAACTCGAAGGCTCTACTCTACCAGAGGAAAACCCAAGGCTCCTCTCTACTGGAGTCAACTCAAAGGCTTTACTCTATCAGAGGAAAACCCAAGGCTCCTCTCTACTGGAGTCAACTCGAAGGCTCTACTCTACAAGAGAAAAACCCAAGGCTCCTCTCTACTGGAGTCAACTCAAAGGCTCTAATCTACCAGAGGAAAACCCAAGGCTCCTCTCTACTGGAGTCAACTCGAAGGCTCTACTCTACCAGAGGAAAACCCAAGGCTCCTCTCTACTGGAGTCAACTCAAAGGCTCTACTCTACCAGAGGAAAACCCAAGGCTCCTCTCTACTGGAGTCAACACGAAGGCTCTACTCTACCAGAGGAAAACCCAGGGCTCATCTCTACCGGAGTCAACTCGAAGGCTCTACTCTACCAGAGGAAAACCCAGGGCCCCTCTCCACTGGAGTCAACTCGAAGGCTCTACTCTACCAGAGAAAAACCCAAGGCTCCTCTCTACTGGAGTCAACTCGAAGGCTCTACTCTACCAGAGGAAAACCCAAGGCTCCTCTCTACCGAAACCGGAACCGGAGGCCAGGCAACCCAAACTGTGGTGTAACTGGTGCTATAAAACGTTTGCAGAAATATTGAAAGCATTAATAGGAATTCTGACTCACCCAGTAAGGATGATGGAGGTCAAACTGTTTCAAATTTCGGATGTTTTTATTAAGATTTGTACGAAAATTAGGAGTGGGGGTGGGGGTGGGCTGGCCAGGGCACTGAATTAACGGGTATTAATGTGGATAATTAATGTGGATTAATAAGGCACTATGGCGGCAGAACCAGGTGTTGGTTGTAACTTGATTACTGTATTCAATTTGTGACTTTGGGATATAAACTATTGTTCATCAGCTATATTGACTTCCTTGTTCTTTGGCGTTATGTATTCAACTATTTAAATTAAGTATAGTTTACTTTGTTTCATTAATTATTGTTAATTAGTTTCACTTATTAATCATTTTATTACCAACATGAATTTGGTGGAGATAGCTAGTTTGTTAGCCGAGACATTGATCTTATTCATTAAGATCATTATCATATACATTGAGAGCGCAATCAAACACTTCTTCCGCGGTGAACCTGCCGATGTCACCGGTAAGGTGATCGTTATAACCGGAGCCGGCAGCGGCATAGGCCGTTTGGTGGCGTTGCGTCTAGCGAAACTACGAGCTAGACTGGTCGTACTCGATGTGAACGAAACGCCAGCCCAAGAGACCGCGGAACTCATACGGGAAGCGGGCGGGGAGGCCAGCGTGTATGTCTGCGATGTGACCGACAGAGAAACCGTTTATAAAGTAGCTGAAAGCATTAGGGATGAGTTTGGGGCTGTCGATGTGTTGATAAACAACGCCGGAATCGCACAGAGTCGACGCATAACAGATCTAGACGATAAAATGGCTGTTAAAACCATGGAAGTAAACGTGATGGCCCATTTCTGGACCATAAAAGCTTTCCTACCCTCTATGATTAAACTCAAATCGGGTCATATTGTTACAATAGCGAGCGTCGCTGGATTATTCCCAACGTGCTTCCTCTCGGACTACGTTGCCAGTAAGTTCGCCGCGGTCGGGTTCCATCAGTGCTTACTGTTGGAATTGTATGAACAGGGTCTCCACGATTCGATTAAGACAACCCTCGTCTGCCCGTATTTCATCAACACGGGAATGTTCGCAGGGTCTGTTGGGGCCACTCGGTTCCCCATACTGTTTGACTGGTTAACTCAGGAATACGTCGCCGATAAGATATCCCAAGGGATTCTCCACAACTACGCCGTCGTTTTACTGCCCAGGGTCACCGGTAACCTCTGTCTGCTGCTCAACATTGTAGTTCCGTTGAAAGCGCAGCTGCTTATGAGTAGTTTCCTTGGACTCTTAACTCCAGTGCGTGGGTTTAAAGGAAGGGCCGCTAATGAATAAATCATTATTATTATTGTATCGGTGATTCTTGCTGTTGTTAACATTCCCACCTAATTTTATAGCAATTCGGAAATTAATTCTAACTGATTTAGAAATAATAACATATATTTATTCAAGTCAAATAATCTAGCACTTTATCAGATTACCGTTTTTAAATCTGAGCGCAAATGGGGGCGGCAACTGTAATCTTATCAAGTGCTACAGTTTATACGACTTGGAGACTAGGAGAGTATTTTAATACGAAAATTTATATATTATTTATTTACGGCGAAAATGCGGTAAACTAGTTGTTATATTATTAATCCGAAATTTGGAAATCTCCAAAAGTAAGCATATAGAATAAAGAGTAGAGTAATAATAACCTCGAATAATTATTTGTGGTTAACACAAGTATAATAAAAAACGAATGTATCTAAAGATATAGTGGAGATCATTTTTATTCCAAATATAAAATTTAAATTCAGTTTAGAATAGACTTGATGCTTAAATTGTAAACGGGGAACTGGTTCATTGACCCTAGATCAGATCCTAAGTTATGACACCCGTAGCGTAAAGTTGTATAGGACGTTCACTTACTGAGTTTGTAATATTTAAATTTTTGAATAATATAAATTTATTTATGTTAAATTACGTTGTTTACGGTAGTGGGGAGCTCTTGGTTAATTATATACTTGATTATTATTTGTCCCGATGTGTTATATGATTTGGTTCTATAATTATGTATTAAAATGAATATATTTATTGCATAATTTATTTATTATTAATTTATTGCGAACATTCTGGTATTAAAATCTGAGCGCGAATGGGAACGGCAACTGTAATATTAACAAGAGTGTTAGAGTGTCTTCATGACAAATCCGATGTTCTTTTATATAGATGCGCAGATGATGTCGGTGTTATATTCCATTGCCAGAGCTACCATGTCACCCTGTTTGCTATTAGCTTTCAGTGTGCTTGCGTTCATTGTAGCAATCTTTAGTGTCTTTTTACATTTCAACAGGTTGGTTCTTCTTTCTTCTCTGTCTTTTGTTCCAGTAGCCGATTTTTCGATCCCAGCCTGTGTGTACCGCTGAGGGACGCGTACCTTTTTTACCCGGGTACAACCGAGCTGGTATTCCTTGTAGGGGTTCACATTCGCTCATCGCTCACTTGCGGAAGCAAACCGCTTGTGTATGCAGCTCGTACAAGCTGCTTCGCAGTAGGTTGATTACCTTCCACCAACCTTCTCTGCATGGCTAGCCATTGATTGATTACCGTCCGCCGACCTTGTCTGTCTGCATGGCTAGCCGTTGGTTGATTACCTTCCACCAACCTTGTCTGCATGTCTAGCCGTTGGTTGACTACCTTCCACCAACCTTGTCTGCATGTCTAGCCGTTGATTGATTACCTTCCGCCTACCTTGTCTGCATGGCTAGCCGTTGGTTGAATACCTTCTACCAACATTGTCTGCATGGCTACTACTACTACTACTAGGATCGGCATGCTGCATTGCAGCTGCATTTTTAAGAATGCTGTGCCGGCTTGTCAACAAAATTGCACCGCCACAACTCCCTATCACCCATGACATTTGCTAGATCATCCGCATCTTTAAGGCCAGTGTCCTTTAAGATGCGTCTCAAGAAAGTCATGGGCTGTCCACCATGCTTATTCACTCCATGAGGCTGCCAAAGTACAAGATTATGCACTGGCTGGTCCTCACGGCGAAAGCAATGTCCTGCAAAGCGGAGGCGATTTTGTTCTAGTGACAAGCTTGGGGGAACCAATGAGACACCTCCAATGTTATATAGTGTCTGGTTGGAGATGTGTGCATTGTACTTGACACAATGTACCCGGCGTAGCATTCTTGTGAATGTGCCATCCAGAGATTTGGTGTCCTCAGCAGTTAGAGCCCAGCATGGACTCCCGTAGAGGAGTACTGGAACTACTGCTGCTCTAAATAATCGGACCTTAAGTTTCCGATTAATTCTAGGTGACTTCCAAATCCTGGAAAGCCTATTCAAGGCTGCCCATGCCTTTCCCTTACGTATTCGAAGGTCCTCACCTGACTTCCGGATCCATGATCCCAGGTAACAGAAGTCGTCCACATGCTCAAGCATACCATCCTTTGAGCTTATGCTCATCCGATCAGAGACTTGCTGAGGACTTTCAAAGTTAACTGTCAGAATTTTGGTCTTTCTGGAGTTAATAAAAAGACCAACACTAGAAGCAGCATGTTCTAATGAGCTGAGGAGCCGCTGGGCTCCCTCTAATGATTCTGAGAGTACTCCTAAGTCATCAGCAAAGTCTAGATCAGTTAGGTACTTGGCAGGATTTCCTCGACTTCTGGAGCCAGTAGGTGGAGTTATCATCACCCCATCATCATTATGATGATCTAAGGACATGCGTAGAACATAGTCAACCACAATAATGAACAAGAATGGTGCAAGTGTGTCTCCTTGGAGGACGCCCCATAACACTTCAAATGGTTCTGTGTCACCGTCAACAGTAGACACAAATGTTGTCGAACCATCGTATACTGATCTGATTGCTGCAATAATTTCATCAGGAATCCCATATAATGAAAGTATGCTGAACATACGTGAGCGAGAGACTGAATCAAAGGCCTTGAAGAAGTCAACAAAGATAACAGCCAGATGCCTGTCTTTCTTTTTTGATAACTCTTCAATTATCCTTCTAAGTGCCAAAATGGGCTCCATGGTCCCACGACCTTTACGGAACCCATTCTGATTTCCACGTAGCAGTCTCTCAATGGGATCCCTGATGCGATTTAATAGAATTCTATTGTATAGTTTTGCAGCAATCGAGATCAATGAGATTCCCCGAAAAGAACCATAGAGTGTTAGGTTGCCCTTCTTGGGAACTGGCATGGCTAGCTATTGGTTGATTACCTTCCACCAACCTTGTCTGCATGGCTAGCCGTTGGTTGATTACCTTCCGCCGACCTTGTCTGCATGGCTAGCCGTTGGTTGATTACCTTCCGCCGACCTTGTCTGCATAGCTAGCCATTATTGGTTGATAACCTTCCACCAACCTTGTCTGCTTGGCTAGCCGTTGGTTGATTACCTTCCGCCGACCTTGTTTGTCCGCAAGGCTAGCCGTTGGTTGAATACCTTCTACCAACATTGTCTGCATGGCTAGCTATTGGTTGATTACCTTCCACCAACCTTGTCTGCATGGCTAGCCGTTGGTTGATTACCTTCCGCCGACCTTGTCTGCATGGCTAGCCGTTGGTTGATTACCTTCCGCCGACCTTGTCTGCATGGCTAGCCATTATTGGTTGATAACCTTCCACCAACCTTGTCTGCTTGGCTAGCCGTTGGTTGATTACCTTCCGCCGACCTTGTTTGTCCGCAAGGCTAGCCATTGGTTGAATACCTTCTACCAACATTGTCTGCATGGCTAGCTATTGGTTGATTACCTTCCACCAACCTTGTCTGCATGTCTAGACGTTGGTTGATTACCTTCCACCAACCTTGTCTGCATGTCTAGACGTTGGTTGATTACCTTCCGTTGACCTTGTCTGCATGGCTAGCCGTTGGTTGATTACCTTCCGCTAACCTTGTCTGCATGGCTAGCCATTGGTTGATTACCTTCCGCCGAGATTGTTTGTCTGTATGGGTAGCCGTTGGTTGATTACCTCCCCCCAACCTTGTCCACATGTCTAGCTGTTTTTTGATTACCTTCCGCCGACCTTGTCTGCATGACTACCCGTTGGTTGATTACCTTCCGCCAAACTTGTCTGCATGGCTAGCCGTTGGTTAACTACCTTCAGCTAACCTTGTCTGCATAGCTAGCTGTTGGTTGATTACCTTCCGCCCATCTTGTATGTCTGCATGGCTAGCCGTTGGTTGATTACCTCCCACCAACCTTGTCCGCATGGCTAGCCGTTGGTTGATTACCTTCCACCAACCTTGTCTGCATTTCTGGCCGTTGGTTGATTACCTTCCACCAACCTTGTCTGCATGGCTAGCCGTTGGTTGAGTACCTTCCGCCGACCTTGTCTGCAGGACTAGCCGTTGGTTGATTACCTTCCACCAACCTTGTCTGCATGGCTAGCTGTTGGTTGATTACCTTCCACTAACCTTGTCTGCATGGCTAGCCGTTGGTTGATTACCTCCCACCAACCTTGTCTGCATGTCTAGCCGTTGGTTGATTACCTTCCGCCACCTTGTCTGCATGACTACCCGTTGGTTGATTACCTTCCACCACCTTGTCTGCATGGCTAGCCATTGGTTGATTAACTTCCGCTAACCTTGTCTGCATGGCTAGCCGTTGGTTGATTACCTTCTGCCGACCTTGTGTAAAAGCTTTTGCGTAATTAGCCGGTTATTTTCCCGTAAAGTACTCTGTAGTTGGTTTACCAGGCATAAAAAGGCCGTGTCCTTACTGTACTGGTGTTTTAGAGGACATAAAAGCCATTTCTTCTGTATGTGTACTTTAAAGGACATAATCCGTAATTTCGTGACGCAATAGCTGGATACTCTTGAAAACAGTGTCGCTACCATGACGACGGCTAACAGCTGATATTGCCACGTAGAACATTTCTTTGTTTCTTTGTTCTCTCTTAGTTCAGTCGGCCAATCAGAGCATTTTTATGGCTCTTGTACAGAAATTTCCGAGAAATCACGTAATGCATTATGGGCAGTGTTATCATTCAGTCCTGAGCCAAGGAAGAACGGCTTTGGAGTATTTTGTGCTTTTCTGCTTTAGCCTTACACTAGTAGGCTTAATTATAAGGACATATATCCGTTATCTGGGTAACTCAATGTTATCTGCACTGGTTAACACTGGTTAACTGGCCCATACTGTGCAACTTAACTTAACATTACTGCTTTGCTGTCGGTTATTCATTATATTTGTTGATGAATTATTATATTTGGAATAACGAGAAATAACCCCGAAACCCAATATTCTTGATATACCGAAGGTAAGAGAGAAAGGTTACATATAACGATTGCGACTTATGTTAAAGTGGTTTGAAGTGAATCTAATGTTATTTGATAGACCCTACATGAGTCGGTCTGTGTTCCTTTTATATGTGACTAAAATCAGTGAAGATCGGCAGATTAGTGTGCAGTATTGTGCAGCATTGTGTATGAGTGAGACTGATAACGAAGCATTTCCTAAAGAATGCGCCATATATGTGAATTGTAACTAAGCCATATCGTTGTGAGTAGTTTAAGTCATAACTCTGTTTATATAGATAGAGCGCCACGTCCTAAAGGAACTGTTAATATTCCCCGAAGGTGAATAATATTGTCAGAGATTATATAATACTGTCAGTCGAATAATACATTAGGCTTACATAGCAATACGATTAAGCCCTCGAAGTCAATCTCCCGGGTATATCCAACGGGTGAATGATCGCGCACAGATTGGTTTCAACTAGTGTAGTGAATCAAATACTTGTTAGAGGCTAAAGCGATTTATTATCTAGAAGACATCCTAATTTGGCGGGTTAAACTGCCAAGGGTCTGAAAGCGCGAACAATAACGGATATATGTAGTCTGTATTGCAGTGTAGGCATTAAATACAGTTTAATATTGTTCTGGTAAGAACAATAACGGATATAGCTTCTGTATTGCAGTAGGCAATAAAGCGGAAGTACCGGCAACCGGTACCCAGTAGGCCTGACTACCTAACCACCCGGACCGGTACCTACAGCTGTACAGGTACAGCAGTATTATTCGATTTTGATAATTATATACCGGTAGGCCTTAATAATTAATCAGGGAGGGCCCGCCCTGGTTTTTTATTGAGATTTTTACTTATTTCTGTCAAGTTTTATTTGTTTGTAGGCCAGTATTGAACAGAAGGCGTGTAAGCCTGATCAGATTGTACAGACAATTTGTAGGCTGAGCTGTTGTCTGATTGTTGTTAAGTCTGAACGGATTGCAGTGTGTGTAGATCACCTGTCCGATAAAGAATGGTTAGGAAGTAGGGGCAGCCAATGCTGTAAGGTAAACCCCCAACTAAAGAATAAGTCGTACTACTGGGTTAGAACGCATACTACCTAATCATTTCGGAGTCTGCATGTCCTGTAGTTTATTTAGGCTTGAGAGTAGTCTGCCATCGTTTAGTCTGTACTTTGTTTGTGTAAGTCTGTACTGGTAGCGTATAATATTTATTTAGATAATTTGTAGGCTCGATAGTTGTCTGGCTGTTATTAGGTCTGAACGGATTGCAGTGTGTGTAGAGCCTCTGTCCGATAAAGAACGGTTAGGAAGTAGGGGCAGCCAATGCTGTAAGGTAAACCCCCAACTAAAGAATAAGTCGTACTACTGGGTTAGAACGCATACTACCTAATCATTTCGGAGTCTGCATGTCCTGTAGTTTATTTAGGCTTGATAGTAGTCTGTCAGTGTTTGGTCTGCATTTTGTTTGAGTGGTTTGTACGCGTAGCGTAATATTTATTATTCAGAGTTTATGCGATTATTCGCAACATTCATTCCCCAAGTTTGTTCCTACAATAATTGTGTTTGTTATACATACCGCTATAGTTAAATTAACCCCGGTACTACACGGGCTGCTTGGTGTAGGTAAAGACTGGTGATTTTGTGCACCGGTCACTCCAGCAGATGCCGTGGTTCTTTTAGCTGTTCAAGTATATTTAACTACTGATTATATGTTGTACAAGTACTCGTACCTAATTTAGGGTTTAGTGTACAGTGCTTTCCGAGAGTAATTAGTGTAGGCATTATATTTGTGTTGTAAAGTGGTTGATAGGCACTTTCGATTAGCTCTATTAACTTCTAGGTAGGAACACTCCGTGATACATAACGTAGTACCTATAGCGATACGGCTATAGGTCGTCAGGCGGTGGTATTTTCCTATCTAGACAACGCAGTGTATTTACTACTACTTATTATTTTCAAATACCGTAGTACCCTGTCCGTTGTAATAACCAGATTCTAACCCTTTGTTAGGCTGGTTTGTAGACTTCTTGTAAAATTACCCTGAAAATTCGTATTTTGTGTTTTTGTAAATTTTTGTGTTTATTTAGATATTGTAATCTCACCCGAATTGTACGTAATTTGTAGTATTAAGTAACTTAGGTAAATTAGAATTATTTGTTTTAGTGTCCTATAAGTAACACTTCACTGAAAGCGCACCGCTTTGTGTAGTGATTACTCCCCAGAAATAATAACATTTATTTCAAACATTGACAAAACCCATTAAAACGGGTATATATATATTATAAATCAAATCTAACGATTTATAAATAGTAGGCCTACCATCCAACCATTGGGTCTCAATATCAGTTGGATTACTGCTCAAATAACGGTAATAAAGTAAGTAAAGTAACCAAGTAACCCCAAAATTCAGAAATTCAATTATTTAAAATAATTGATATACCGGTATTTAAGATAGGCCTATTATCTTTATTTCTATAAATTTAGGCTGAAATTATACCGGTACTTTATAATTAATTCTAGTCCAGAATTATAATTATATATACTACAAAACTGTAAGCTGTATACCGGTATTCCAGATAGGCCTATTATATATTTATATATATTTGTGCTAAAATTATACCGGTATTCTGTGATAAACCTAGTCTGTAATAATAGTTATATATACTATAAGCATACCGGTATTCTAATATATTATATATATCACGCTGCACTGAGTAGCAGTACCGGTAATTAATTACTAGGCTAGCAGTTAATACTGAGTTACTAGACTTGCTCAGACTGTAATACAGCAGTAGACATTCAACTGTACACATAAACATGTCTGATACTAAGCAGAACCTGTCAGACAGTTTATTAGATGTAACTATCTGCGACTCAGATAGAGACGTAGAACCGTCTAGTCGTAAGTTCAGTTCACCTCCCACTGTGAGGAAGGTCATCCCTCCAGTAGTAATAACGGAACCTAGGCTGGTCCAACATCGTAGGTCTATCATAGGCACTCGAGCTCAGGTAAAGCGGGACCAAGAAGCAGCGGAACAGCAACAACCCGCGAGCCAAGAACTCATTTCTCAGCGGCCCTACAGCTCCAGTAGTGAAGATACTGTAGAACTGACACCCGAGCGCGGAGCAAGGATGATGGATGCGGTTTATTCGGATCCCCTTCTCATCCTTCCTGCAGCCGTACTCACTAGGTTATTGATTGCGGTGGAAGAACACCAGACCGATTGGGCGAGAAGTCAGCGATCAACTAGAGATAGTTATGCGGGATACACGAGGGAAGAACTGAAGTCTATTGTCGAGTCGCAATGGAACTTCCCCGGACCCGGACTCCCGTTTGATTTATCAGAAGCTGCCTGGGAAGACATACACCGGATGGGAGTAGCCAAGGAAACCATCGATCCAGCTGTGTGGAAGAGGTCCGCAGCCGGATACGCACAGGGATTCTTCAGCTCTATGGAGCGAGTAGAAAAACAACTGTTACAACAACCTCAAGGACCTCAAGAGCAGGGACAACTGCTTTATCAAGTTAGAGAAAGAATTCTGCGAATCAGGCTAATATTATCAGCCTTTGAAGAGGCTTCTAAAAGAAGACAAGACACGTCGTTGCAAGTTGCCGTAAAGACTTGGTTTCAACGGGTGAGTCGCCAGGTTCAAGGAACAGCTCAGTGGAAAGCTCAGCTGGAGGAGCGCTCAACCCATGGAGAATCAACAGACGCTACTTTTTCCCAAGTGGAAAGTGAAGCGACGGCAGAGAAACCGCATAAGAGGGATGCCATTGACATCTATCTGTCAGACTATCAACGTTTTTTAGGTGATGACGAGTTGAGGAGAAGGTTAGAGGGACTTAGCCCTAATAGTGAAGGAACCAAGCTTGTGTTGGATGCCATCGATGTGGAAATGAGGGCTGCGAACCAGGCTAAATTTGATGAACAACTCCGCATCACACGAGTCCAGGAGGAGCAAGTCAAGAAAAAACGTATAGAAGACAGAAAGACAGCGGCAGTGGCAGCAGCAGTAGCAGCGGCAGAAGCAGAAAGAAAAGCGGCAGTGTCAGCGGCAGAGGCAGAAGCCGAAAGAAAGGCGGCAGAGGCAGAGGCAGAAGCCGAAAGAAAGGCGGCAGAGGCAGAGGCAGAAGCTGAAAGAAAGGTGGCAGCGGCAGCGGCCGAAGCAGAAAGAAAGGCGGCTGTAACAGCGGATATTGCCCCAAGAAGTTTAATCCAACTGACATCGCTTCCAGAGGAGCAACTCCTCAAGAACTGACAGATACTACAGACCGGTTAGGTGAACCCGACTTCCTGAGTAAGGAGGATGAATGGCCTCCCCATCTTACTCCGACTGAGATTAGACCAGCCAAGGGAGCGGAGAAAGTCAAACCTAAAACCCGGACGGGTGGATCGGAGTTATTTGAACCCGGGATAGATCTGTCGGTATTACATATTGCCAGGGACGACGCCGTGGATCTGGACCTCCCCACCGCGAGTGGATCCTTCATGAAGATCAGAGAGAGCGATTGGAGCTCTGGAACATCAGACGTCTCGCAGGGACTCTCACCTCTCCTGCAGGGAGCGACGGACCACTATAGCTCCTGGAATCGGCTTTGTAAGGCCGTCGTGTACCTAGAGCGATGTTTCTATCGTCACTATTCCAGGACGAAGAGGAAACCTGGAATTGTATTCGGGATGCAGCGACTCAATCACCCAGTCGGTCGTTTGTGTTTACCGGAAGGGAATGGAGGACTCTCCGGAAACTGTGGAAGGCAAGATTTTCTTCCCACGACCACCTCCCTAATCCTTCAAACATCTAGGGACTCCATAACGTAACAACATATGGAGTGGGTGTGTGACTCTATTATTTTGTATTTGTTTTATTTTTATATTTATGTATGTATTATTATGTAATTTTATTATAATCGTTTTCTTTAATTTCATTTAGTAGAATGTTATTTTAGCGATTATTTATTAGATTAGTGCAATATATATTCGCGTTTATTACTTAATTACGTATATATTATATTTAGTGCGACGGCGAGAAATAATTATTTTCCTCCTTCCTTACTGTCTGTATTACATTACAAATACGTAACTACAGTAAGATGACATACCCGTACTTATTAAAGTACAATAAAGCCACTACTATATTCAAGTATTATTGGTAGGCAGAGTATTAGGAATGCAAAGTTCAGATCCTCGTGTCTCGGCTAAACCAAGCTCTGGGTAGACCTTGGAAACGACTTGCCTCTTCACACTGACATTGCTTCGTGCGATATTGCTCTCATACCATATATTAAATAATACATATAGTAGCGTGATGTCCCTCTAACAGTAGCGTGAAACGCAAATAAATCTGTTAAACCTTTTGACCATCTGTAATTCTAGTCGATTAAGATATCGCGGCACCCACCGATATACTTGAAAGACAAATTCTAGAATCAGTGGTTAACGTCCCCAGACAAGTTCTGGAATAAATCGGTGCCCATCTCAAATATTAATTATTTAATATTTGCTAATCCAATAAATCAAAATCTGTAAAATTCAGATCCTTCAACAATTCTAGTCAATTAAGACATCGTAGCATTTACCGATATTCTTAAAAAGACAATTTTCATAGAATTAAGGATCTTGTGTCCCCAGACATGTTCTAGAATCAAAACATGTCAATTTAATTATCAAATAATAAAATTTCAGGGAATAAATTTAAATTCATGCCTTTTAATGAATTTAATAAATTGCCTTTTTTACGCAATTTATAACATTCCCAAAATTCCATTAATTAATAGATCAAGGGAGCGGAGATTTATCTTCTTATGCGTATGAGTGTGCGAAAGTCTCCCAAACATAGTCAATAGCCGATAAAATTCATAAAGCCATGTATAAAACAGGACATTGACCATTAAAGAATTACTATTAAATAACATCCCAGATCTGGATGCATTGGAATTACCCTAATTCTACCGCTAGCTTTACATAATGTCACCATAGCAACAACCACGCTAGAATTAGAATTGAGTTAAAAGAACAATAGAAAGCTTGTCTCATTGAATAGCATAGGGAATAAATAGCGCACTGCTAGTATCCAAGGATACATAATAATACAGTGACATTCTGGAAGGCATTGACTAACGGACAAATGGCCCGAGTGTGTGTAATTTGTGACAAGTTGTGTGTGTGGTATTTGTGAGTTTATAGGCGAATGTTACTACTAAGGTGTGTTTACAGTAGCGAGTCGCAATTGTGAAAGTAACCCTAACTCTCCAGTAAGAACCTGAGGTGTATCTAAGCCTTTGGGACGGACAGTCGAGTGACTTGTGCCGGTTGTCGCTGTCGTTGTGCGGCTACGTCGTTGGCGAAAGTACAGCGGCGACGACACATCGGCGCTGAGGATCTCGCACTGTCCGGGGGCTGATTGGGGTAGGCAGCGACGCTCGCTAGCCTAAATATAAACTCCTTACAATATGGATAAACTCATATATAGCAGATATGACGGAGTTGATAGAAGATGGTCTTGGTATCGGGGAGTGATATACTCTACTTTTACAGGCGTTTGTTGATAGCTTAATACGCGGCGACGTTAGTCCAACTGCTGCGGAGGACGATGGTCGTTATATCGAACCGCCAATGTCCCAAGAGCAGCTCACGCATGAGTTGGACTATAGAAAATTCGCTGCTCGATATACGCAGCGTAATGGTACGTATATGGGCTTCTTAACTACTGATCATCCTATCGATTTACACAATACGGACTATGTCGACTATATATCCTGCCCAGTGGAGTCGGAACCATAAACTGAAATTCGAATGCGAAAATTCTATTCGAAATCGACTCGAAAGAAAAGACACTAAAGAAACAAATGGACGCGGTAACTCCAACGTATATTTGGAATTTTTGATAGAAGCATTGTAACAACAAATAAATATCACCCGCGTTTCCCCTACCAGACGTGAGTCTTTGGTATTATTACGATAAATGCCCTAGACCCAGCCAATAAACGGAAAGACATAAACATCCACGGAAACGTTGTTTTAAACACAGTTGTGCTCGTTATATTTACTGGAGTTTCGAGCGAAACTTGTTTGACGTATCACCTATGCTCACTCGGCTCGAACGATCCTGGAGTAAACCTACGATCAGAGTCCCGGAATACTCGGTCAAACCTCCTCATTCCTTAGTTGGACCTCAGACCTGCGATCCTGGTGGTGTCGCGGATCCTCGCGGACTGTATTCACTGTTCAAAGATCTAGTGCTACCCTAACAATTAATCGGTAACACTCCGACAGTGATTTCTAGCTAGCCGCCCATCTTACCTGGCCGGATTGTGACGCGGACACCTAATATCACTATCCAACCGTATGGTCGTCCCCGTTTAACGCGATACAACCCCTCATCAAGGTGAAGGAGAGCGTTGTACGAAGCGAGTTAAACGCTATTCTATAAAGATCAAAAAAGAAACCTGCGTTTGTTCAGATAAACGTAAGTTATAACAGTAAGTCCAATCGATAAACGAATTGGCCTTATCTCAATTCGATTGGGAAATCCAGAATCTCTAAGAAGTTATCGAACTTGGACGATCCTATTCTCTGCGAGAGTTTTTGGATGAACGTATCCAGCTACGAGCGGAGGAAAATCAGCTCGAGGGGAAGCATATCGAAATGGCAGATACCTCGACCATAATCCTACACCTTCTGATGCAATCATATTGCACCCTTCGCCCAGGAGTTATAGCCTTCCTAGTAAAGTGGCTCGCCCCAAAGAGAAAAAGACTCTTGCTAGCCTCAAAAACTGCGTAAACGCCGTCTGCGTAAGAAAGACTAACTGTTTAGAGTATCTTTATATTTTAGAAACTGTGATTTGTTATATTTTATAGACTTAAATCCCATTTTCTGGGAGCGGTGTAAAAGCTTTTGCGTAATTAGCCGGTTATTTTCCCGTAAAGTACTCTGTAGTTGGTTTACCAGGCATAAAAAGGCCGTGTCCTTACTGTACTGGTGTTTTAGAGGACATAAAAGCCATTTCTTCTGTATGTGTACTTTAAAGGACATAATCCGTAATTTCGTGACGCAATAGCTGGATACTCTTGAAAACAGTGTCGCTACCATGACGATGGCTAACAGCTGATATTGCCACGTAGAACATTTCTTTGTTTCTTTGTTCTCTCTTAGTTCAGTCGGGCAATCAGAGCATTTTTATGGCTCTTGTACAGAAATTTCCGAGAAATCACGTAATGCATTATGGGCAGTGTTATCATTCAGTCCTGAGCCAAGGAAGAACGGCTTTGGAGTATTTTGTGCTTTTCTGCTTTAGCCTTACACTAGTAGGCTTAATTATAAGGACATTTATCCGTTATCTGGGTAACTCAATGTTATCTGCACTGGTTAACACTGGTTAACTGGCCCATACTGTGCAACTTAACTTAACATTACTGCTTTGCTGTCGGTTATTCATTATATTTGTTGATGAATTATTATATTTGGAATAACGAGAAATAACCCCGAAACCCAATATTCTTGATATACCGAAGGTAAGAGAGAAAGGTTACATATAACGATTGCGACTTATGTTAAAGTGGTTTGAAGTGAATCTAATGTTATTTGATAGACCCTACATGAGTCGGTCTGTGTTCCTTTTATATGTGACTTAAATCAGTGAAGATCGGCAGATTAGTGTGCAGTATTGTGCAGCATTGTGTATGAGTGAGACTGATAACGAAGCATTTCCTAAAGAATGCGCCATATATGTGAATTGTAACTAAGCCATATCGTTGTGAGTAGTTTAAGTCATAACTCTGTTTATATAGATAGAGCGCCACGTCCTAAAGGAACTGTTAATATTCCCCGAAGGTGAATAATATTGTCAGAGATTATATAATACTGTCAGTCGAATAATACATTAGGCTTACATAGCAATACGATTAAGCCCTCGAAGTCAATCTCCTGGGTATATCCAACGGGTGAATGATCGCGCACAGATTGGTTTCAACTAGTGTAGTGAATCAAATACTTGTTAGAGGCTAAAGCGATTTATTATCTAGGAGACATCCTAATTTGGCGGGTTAAACTGCCAAAGGTCTGAAAGCGCGAACACCTTGTTTGTCTGCATGACTAGCTGTTGGTTGATTACCTCCCACCAACCTTGTCCGCATGGCAAGCCGTTGGTTGATTACCTTCCACCAACCTTGTCTGCATGTCTAGCCGTTGGTTGATTACTTTCCGCTGACCTTGTTTGTCTGCATGGCTAGCCGTTGGTTGATTACCTCCCACCAACCATGTCCACATGGCTAGCCGTTGGTTGATTACCTTCCACCAACCTTGTCTGTATGTCTAGCCATTGGTTGATTACCTTCCGCCAACCTTGTCTGCATGGCTAGCCGTTGGTTGATTACCTTCTGCCAACCTTGACTGCAGGACTAGCCGTTGGTTGATTACCTTCTGCCAACCTTGTCTCCATGTCTAGCCGTTGGTTGAATACCTTCCACCAACCTTGTCTGCATGGCTAGCCGTTGGTTGAGATTACCTTCCACCGACCTTGTCTGCATGGCTAGCCGTTGGTTGATTACCTTCTGCCGACCTTGTCTGCATGGCTAGCGGTTGGTTGATTACCTTCCGCTAACCTTGTCTGCATGGCTAGCCGTTGGTTGATTACCTTCCGCCGACATTGTTTGTCTGCATGGCTAGCCATTGGTTGATTACCTCCCCCCAACCTTGTCCACATGTCTAGCCGTTGGTTGATTACCTTCCGCCGACCTTGTCTGCATGACTACCCATTGGTTGATTACCTTCCGCCAAACTTGTCTGCATGGCTAGCCGTTGGTTGATTACCTTCAGCTAACCTTGTCTGCATAGCTAGCTGTTGGTTGATTACCTTCCGCCGACCTTGTTTGTCTGCATGGCTAGCCATTGGTTGATTACCTCCCACCAACCTTGTCCGCATGGCTAGCCGTTGGTTGATTACCTTCCACCAACCTTGTCTGCATTTCTAGCCGTTGGTTGATTACCTTCCGCCAACCTTGTCTGCAGGAGTAGCCGTTGGTTGATTACCTTCCACCAACCTTGTCTGCATGGCTAGCTGTTAGTTGATTACCTTCCACTAACCTTGTCTGCATGGCTAGCCGTTGGTTGATTACCTCCCACCACCCTTGTCTGTATGTCTAGCTGTTGGTTGATTACCTTCCGCTGCCTTGTCTGCATGACTACCCGTTGGTTGATTACCTTCCACCACCTTGTCTGCATGGCTAGCCGTTGGTTGATTACCTTCGGCTAACCTTGTCTGCATGGCTAGCCGTTGGTTGATTACCTTCCGTCGACCTTGTTTGTCTGCATGGCTAGCCTTTGGTTGATTACCTTCCCCCGACCTTGTCTGCATGGCTAGCCGTTGGTTGATTACCTCCCACCAACCTTGACCGCATGGCAAGCCGTTGGTTGATTACCTTCCACCAACCTTGTCTGCATGTATATATAGCCGTTGGTTGATTACCTTCCGCTGACCTTGTTTGTCTGCATGGCTAGCCGTTGGTTGATTACCTCCCACCAACCTTGTCCGCATGGCTAGCCGTTGGTTGATTACCTTCCACCAACCTTGCCTGCATGTCTAGCCGTTGATTGATTACCTTCCGCCAACCTTGTCTGCATGGCTAGCCGTTGGTTGAATACCTTCTGCCAACCTTGACTGCAGGACTAACCATTGGTTGATTACCTTCTGCCAACCTTGTCTGCATGTCTAGCCGTTGGTTGAATACCTTCCACCAACCTTGTCTGCATGGCTAGCCGTTGGTTGATTAACTTCCACCGACCTTGTCTGCATGGCTAGCCGTTGGTTGATAACCTTCTGCCGACCTTGTCTGCATGGCTAGCGGTTGGTTGATTACCTTCCGCTAACCTTGTATGCATGGCTAGCCGTTGGTTGATTACCTTCTGCCAACCTTGACTGCATTGCTAGCCGTTGGTTGATTGCCTTCCCCCGACCTTGTCTGTCTGCATGGCTAGCCTTAGGTTGATTACCTTCCGCCGATCTTGTCTGTCTGCATGGCTAGCCGTTGGTTGATTACCTTCCACCAACCTTGTCTGCATGTCTAACTGTTGGTTGATTACCTTCCGCCGAACGTGTCTGCATGTCTAGCCATTGGTTGATTAGCTTCCACCAACCTTGTCTGCATGGCTAGCCGTTGGTTGAATACCTTCCACCAACCTTGTCTGCATGTCTAGTCGTTGGTTGATTACCTTCCGCTAACCTTGTCTGCATGGCTAGCCGTTGGTTGATTACCTTCCGCTAACCTTCTCTGCATGGCTAGCCGTTGGTTGATTACCTCCCCCCAACCTTGTCTGTCTGCATTGCTAGCCTTAGGTTGATTACCTTCCGCCGATCTTGTCTGTCTGCATGACTAGCCGTTGGTTGATTACCTTCCACCAACCTAGTCTGCATGGCTAGCCGTTGGTTGATTACCTTCCGCTAACCTTGTCTGCATGGCTAGCCGTTGGTTGATTACCTTCCGCTAACCTTGTCTGCATGGCTAGCCGTTGGTTGATTACCTCCCCCCAACCTTGTCTGTATGTCTAGCCGTTGGTTGATTACCTTCCGCCGACCTTGTCTGCATGACTACCCGTTGGTTGATTACCTTCCGCCAAACTTGTCTGCATGGCTAGCCACCTTCAGCTAACCTTGTCTGCATAGCTAGCCGTTGGTTGATTACCTTCCGCCAACATTGTCTGCATGGCTAGCTATTGGTTGATTACCTTCCACCAACCTTGTCTGCATGTCTAGACGTTGGTTGATTACCTTCCACCAACCTTGTCTGCATGTCTAGACGTTGGTTGATTACCTTCCGTTGACCTTGTCTGCATGGCTAGCCGTTGGATGATTACATTCCGCTAACCTTGTCTGCATGGCTAGCCATTGGTTGATTACCTTCCGCCGAGATTGTTTGTCTGTATGGGTATCCGTTGGTTGATTACCTCCCCCTAACCTTGTCCACATGTCTAGCTGTTTTTTGATTACCTTCCGCCGACCTTGTCTGCATGACTACCCGTTGGTTAATTACCTTCCGCCAAACTTGTCTGCATGGCTAGCCGTTGGTTGACTACCTTCAGCTAACCTTGTCTGCATAGCTAGCTGTTGGTTGATTACCTTCCGCCCACCTTGTATGTCTGCATGGCTAGCCGTTGGTTGATTACCTTCCACCAACCTTGTCTGCATTTCTGGCCGTTGGTTGATTACCTTCCACCAACCTTGTCTGCATGGCTAGCCGTTGGTTGAGTACCTTCCGCCGACCTTGTCTGCAGGACTAGCCGTTGGTTGATTACCTTCCACCAACCTTGTCTGCATGGCTAGCTGTTGGTTGATTACCTTCCACTAACCTTGTCTGCATGGCTAGCCGTTGGTTGATTACCTTCCGCCGACCTTGTTTGTCTGCATGGCTAGCCATTGGTTGATTACCTCCCACCAACCTTGTCCACATGGCTAGCGGTTGGTTGATTACCTTCTGCTAACCTTGTATGCATGGCTAGCCGTTGGTTGATTACTTTCCACCGACCTTGTCTGCATGGCTAGCCATTATTGGTTGATAACCTTCCACCAACCTTGTCTGCTTGGCTAGCCGTTGGTTGATTACCTTCCGCCGACCTTGTTTGTCCGCAAGGCTAGCCGTTGGTTGAATACCTTCTACCAACATTGTCTGCATGGCTAGCTATTGGTTGATTACCTTCCACCAACCTTGTCTGCATGTCTAGACGTTGGTTGATTACCTTCCACCAACCTTGTCTGCATGTCTAGACGTTGGTTGATTACCTTCCGTTGACCTTGTCTGCATGGCTAGCCGTTGGTTGATTACCTTCCGCTAACCTTGTCTGCATGGCTAGCCATTGGTTGATTACCTTCCGCCGAGATTGTTTGTCTGTATGGGTAGCCGTTGGTTGATTACCTCCCCCCAACCTTGTCCACATGTCTAGCTGTTTTTTGATTACCTTCCGCCGACCTTGTCTGCATGACTACCCGTTGGTTGATTACCTTCCGCCAAACTTGTCTGCATGGCTAGCCGTTGGTTGACTACCTTCAGCTAACCTTGTCTGCATAGCTAGCTGTTGGTTGATTACCTTCCGCCCACCTTGTATGTCTGCATGGCTAGCCGTTGGTTGATTACCTCCCACCAACCTTGTCCGCATGGCTAGCCGTTGGTTGATTACCTTCCACCAACCTTGTCTGCATTTCTGGCCATTGGTTGATTACCTTCCACCAACCTTGTCTGCATGGCTAGCCGTTGGTTGAGTACCTTCCGCCGACCTTGTCTGCAGGACTAGCCGTTGGTTGATTACCTTCCACCAACCTTGTCTGCATGGCTAGCTGTTGGTTGATTACCTTCCACTAACCTTGTCTGCATGGCTAGCCGTTGGTTGATTACCTCCCACCAACCTTGTCTGCATGTCTAGCCGTTGGTTGATTACCTTCCGCCACCTTGTCTGCATGACTACCCGTTGGTTGATTACCTTCCGTTGACCTTGTCTGCATGGCTAGCCGTTGGTTGATTACCTTCCGCTAACCTTGTCTGCATGGCTAGCCATTGGTTGATTACCTTCCGCCGAGATTGTTTGTCTGTATGGGTAGCCGTTGGTTGATTACCTCCCCCCAACCTTGTCCACATGTCTAGCTGTTTTTTGATTACCTTCCGCCGACCTTGTCTGCATGACTACCCGTTGGTTGATTACCTTCCGCCAAACTTGTCTGCATGGCTAGCCGTTGGTTGACTACCTTCAGCTAACCTTGTCTGCATAGCTAGCTGTTGGTTGATTACCTTCCGCCCACCTTGTATGTCTGCATGGCTAGCCGTTGGTTGATTACCTCCCACCAACCTTGTCCGCATGGCTAGCCGTTGGTTGATTACCTTCCACCAACCTTGTCTGCATTTCTGGCCATTGGTTGATTACCTTCCACCAACCTTGTCTGCATGGCTAGCCGTTGGTTGAGTACCTTCCGCCGACCTTGTCTGCAGGACTAGCCGTTGGTTGATTACCTTCCACCAACCTTGTCTGCATGGCTAGCTGTTGGTTGATTACCTTCCACTAACCTTGTCTGCATGGCTAGCCGTTGGTTGATTACCTCCCACCAACCTTGTCTGCATGTCTAGCCGTTGGTTGATTACCTTCCGCCACCTTGTCTGCATGACTACCCGTTGGTTGATTACCTTCCACCACCTTGTCTGCATGGCTAGCCATTGGTTGATTAACTTCCGCTAACCTTGTCTGCATGGCTAGCCGTTGGTTGATTACCTTCTGCCGACCTTGTTTGTCTGCATGGCTAGCTGTTGGTTGATTACCTCCCACCAACCTTGTCCGCATGGCAAGCCGTTGGTTGATTATCTTCCACCAACCTTGTCTGCATGTCTAGCCGTTGGTTGATTACCTTCCGCTGACCTTGTTTGTCTGCATGGCTAGCCGTTGGTTGATTACCTCCCACCAACCATGTCCACATGGCTAGCCGTTGGTTGATTACCTTCCACCAACCTTGTCTGCATGTCTAGCCATTGGTTGATTACCTTCCGCCAACCTTGTCTGCATGGCTAGCCGTTGGTTGATTACCTTCTGCCAACCTTGACTGCAGGACTAGCCGTTGGTTGATTACCTTCTGCCAACCTTGTCTGCATGTCTAGCCGTTGGTTGAATACCTTCCACCAACCTTGTCTGCATGGCTAGCCGTTGGTTGAGATTACCTTCCACCGACCTTGTCTGCATGGCTAGCCGTTGGTTGATTACCTTCTGCCGACCTTGTCTGCATGGCTAGCGGTTGGTTGATTACCTTCCGCTAACCTTGTCTGCATGGCTAGCCGTTGGTTGATTACCTCCCCCCAACCTTGTCCACATGTCTAGCCGTTGGTTGATTACCTTCCGCCGACCTTGTCAGCATGACTACCCATTGGTTGATTACCTTCCGCCAAACTTGTCTGCATGGCTAGCCGTTGGTTGATTACCTTCAGCTAACCTTGTCTGCATAGCTAGCCGTTGGTTGATTACCTTCCGCCGACCTTGTTTGTCTGCATGGCTAGCCGTTGGTTGATTACCTCCCACCAACCTTGTCCGCATGGCTAGCCGTTGGTTGATTACCTTCCACCAACCTTGTCTGCATTTCTAGCCGTTGGTTGATTACCTTCCGCCAACCTTGTCTGCAGGAGTAGCCGTTGGTTGATTACCTTCCACCAACCTTGTCTGCATGGCTAGCTGTTAGTTGATTACCTTCCACTAACCTTGTCTGCATGGCTAGCCGTTGGTTGATTACCTCCCACCACCCTTGTCTGTATGTCTAGCTGTTGGTTGATTACCTTCCGCTGCCTTGTCTGCATGACTACCCGTTGGTTGATTACCTTCCACCACCTTGTCTGCATGGCTAGCCGTTGGTTGATTACCTTCGGCTAACCTTGTCTGCATGGCTAGCCGTTGGTTGATTACCTTCCACCGACCTTGTTTGTCTGCATGGCTAGCCGTTGGTTGATTACCTTCCCCCGACCTTGTCTGCATGGCTAGCCGTTGGTTGATTACCTCCCACCAACCTTGTCCGCATGGCAAGCCGTTGGTTGATTACCTTCCACCAACCTTGTCTGCATGTATATATAGCCGTTGGTTGATTACCTTCCGCTGACCTTGTTTGTCTGCATGGCTAGCCGTTGGTTGATTACCTCCCACCAACCTTGTCCACATGGCTAGCCGTTAGTTGATTACCTTCCACCAACCTTGTCTGCATGTCTAGCCGTTGATTGATTACCTTCCGCCAACCTTGTCTGCATGGCTAGCCGTTGGTTGAATACCTTCTGCCAACCTTGACTGCAGGACTAACCATTGGTTGATCACCTTCCACCAACCTTGTCTGCATGGCTAGCCGTTGGTTGATTAACTTCCACCGACCTTGTCTGCATGGCTAGCCGTTGGTTGATAACCTTCTGCCGACCTTGACTGCATTGCTAGCCGTTGGTTGATTGCCTTCCCCCGACCTTGTCTGTCTGCATGGCTAGCCTTAGGTTGATTACCTTCCGCCGATCTTGTCTGTCTGCATGGCTAGCCGTTGGTTGATTACCTTCCACCAACCTTGTCTGCATGTCTAACTGTTGGTTGATTACCTTCCGCCGAACGTGTCTGCATGTCTAGCCATTGGTTGATTAGCTTCCACCAACCTTGTCTGCATGGCTAGCCGTTGGTTGAATACCTTCCACCAACCTTGTCTGCATGTCTAGTCGTTGGTTGATTACCTTCCGCCGACTTTGTCTGCATGACTAGCCGTTGGTTGATTACCTTCCACCAACCTAGTCTGCATGGCTAGCCGTTGGTTGATTACCTTCCGCTAACCTTGTCTGCATGGCTAGCCGTTGGTTGATTACCTTCCGCTAACCTTGTCTGCATGGCTAGCCGTTGGTTGATTACCTCCCCCCAACCTTGTCTGCATGTCTAGCCGTTGGTTGATTACCTTCCGCCGACCTTGTCTGCATGACTACCCGTTGGTTGATTACCTTCCGCCAAACTTGTCTGCATGGCTAGCCACCTTCAGCTAACCTTGTCTGCATAGCTAGCCGTTGGTTGATTACCTTCCGCCGACCTTGTTTGTCTGCATGGCTAGCCATTGGTTGAGTACCTCCCACCAACCTTGTCCACATGGCTAGCCATTGGTTGATCACCTTCCACCAACCTTGTCTGCATGGCTAGCCGTTGGTTGATTACCTTCTGCCAACCTTGACTTCAGGACTAGCCGTTGGTTGATTACCTTCTGCCAACCTTGTCTGCATGTCTAGCCGTTGGTTGAATACCTTCCACCAACCTTGTCTGCATGGCTAGCCATTGGTTGATTACCTTCCACCGACCTTGTCTGCATGGCTAGCTGTTGGTTGATTACCTTCCAATAACTTTGTCTGCATGACTAGCCGTTGGTTGATTACCTTCCACCAACCTAGTCTGCATGGCTAGCCGTTGGTTGATTACCTTCCGCTAACCTTGTCTGCATGGCTAGCCATTGGTTGATTACCTCCCCCCAACCTTGTCTGCATGTCTAGCCGTTAGTTGATTACCTTCCGCCGACCTTGTCTGCATGACTACCCGTTGGTTGATTGATTACCTTCCGCCAAACTTGTCTGCATGGCTAGCCATTGGTTGATTACCTTCAGCTAACCTTGTCTGCATAGCTAGCCGTTGGTTGATTACCTTCCGCCGACCTTGTTTGTCTGCATGGCTAGCCATTGGTTGATTACCTCCCACCAACCTTGTCCACATGGTTAGCGGTTGGTTGATTACCTTCTGCTAACCTTGTATGCATGGCTAGCCATTGGTTGATTACCTTCTGCCAACCTTGACTGCATTGCTAGCCGTTGGTTGATTGCCTTCCCCCGACCTTGTCTGTCTGCATTGCTAGCCTTAGGTTGATTACCTTCCGCCGATCTTGTCTGTCTGCATGGCTAGCCGTTGGTTGATTACCTTCCACCAACCTTGTCTGCATGTCTAACTGTTGGTTGATTACCTTCCGCCGAACGTGTCTGCATGACTAGCCATTGGTTGATTAGCTTCCACCAACCTTGTCTGCATGGCTAATCGTTGGTTGAATACCTTCCACCAACCTTGTCTGCATGTCTAGTCGTTGGTTGATTACCTTCCGCCGACTTTGTCTGCATGACTAGCCGTTGGTTGATTACCTTCCACCAACCTAGTCTGCATGGCTAGCCGTTTGTTGATTACCTTCCGCTAACCTTGTCTGCATGGCTAGCCATTGGTTGATTACCTCCCCCCAACCTTGTCTGCATGTCTAGCCGTTGGTTGATTACCTTCCGCCGACCTTGTCTGCATGACTACCCGTTGGTTGATTACCTTCCGCCAAACTTGTCTGCATTGCTAGCCATTGGTTGATTACCTTCAGCTAACCTTGTCTGCAAAGCTAGCCGTTGGTTGATTACCTTCCGCCGACCTTGTTTGTCTGCATGGCTAGCCGTTGGTTGATTACCTCCCACCAACCTTGTCGACATGGCTAGCCGTTGGTTGATTACCTTCCACCAACCTTGTCTGCATGTCTAGCCGTTGATTGATTACCTTCCGCCAACCTTGTCTACATGGCTAGCCGTTGGTTGATTACCTTCTGCCAACCTTGACTTCAGGACTAGCCGTTGGGTGATTACCTTCTGCCAACCTTGTCTGCATGTCTAGCCGTTGGTTGAATACCTTCCACCAACCTTGTCTGCATGGCTAGCCATTGGTTGATTACTTTCCACCGACCTTGTCTGCATGGCTAGCCGTTGGTTGATTACCTTCTGCCGACCTTGTCTGCATGGCTAGCGGTTGGTTGATTACCTTCCGCTAACCTTGTATGCATGGCTAGCCGTTGGTTGATTACCTTCTGCCAACCTTGACTGCAGGACTAGCCGTTGGTTGAGTACCTTGTGCCAACCTTGTCTACATGGCTAGCCATTGGTTGAATACCTTCCACCAACCTTGTCTGCATGGCTAGCCGTTGGTTGATTACCTTCCACCGACCTTGTCTGCATGGCTAGCCGTTGGTTGATTACCTTCTGCCGAGCTTGTCTGCATGGCTAGCGGTTGGTTGATTACCTTCCGCTAACCTTGTCTGCATGTCTAGCCGTTGTTTGATTACCTTCCGCCAACCTTGTCTAGCATGGCTAGCCGTTGGTTGTTTACCCTCCGCCAACCTTATCTGCATGGCTAGCCGTTGGTTGATCACCTTCTGCCGACCTTGTCTGCATGGCTAGCCGTTGGTTGATTACCTTCTGCTAACCTTGTCTGCATGGCTAGCCGTTGATTGATTACCTTCCGCCAACCTTGTCTGCATGGCTAGCTGTTGGTTGATTACCTACCGCCAACCTTGTCTGCATGTCTAGCCGTTGGTTGATTACCTTCCGCCGACCTTGTCTGCATGGCTAGCTGTAGGTTGATTACCTTCTGCCGACCTTGTCTGCATGGCTAGCCATAGGTTGATTGTCTTCCACCGACCTAATCTGAATGGCTATCCGTTGGTTGATTACCTTCCGCCAACCTTGTCTACATGGCTATCCATTGGTTGACTACCTTCCGCCAACCTTGTCTGCATGGCTAGCGGTTGGTTGATTACCTTCCGCCGACCTTGTCTGCATGGCTAGTCGTTGGTTGATTTACCTTCTGCCAACCTCATCTGCAGGAGTAGCCGTTGGTTGATTACCTTCCGCCAACCTTGTCTGCATGGCTATCTGTTGGTTGATTACCTTCCGCCGACCATGTCTGCTTTGCTAGCCATTGGTTGATTAGCTTCTGCCGACCTTGTCTGCATGGCTAGACATTGGTTGATTATCTTCCACCGACCTCGCCTGCATGGCTAGTCGTTGGTTGATTACCTTCCGCTAACCTTGTCTACATGGCTATCCGTTGGTTGATTACCTTCTGCTAACCTTGTCTGCATGGCTAGTCGTTGGTTGATTACCTTCCGCTAACCTTGTCTGCATGGCTATCCGTTGGTTGATTACCTTGGGCCAAATTTGTCTGCATGTCTAGCCGTTTGTTGATTACCTTCCGCTAACCTTGACTGCATGGCTCGCCGTTGGTTGATTACCTTCCGCCGACCTTGTTTGTCTGCATGGCTAGCCGTTGGTTGATTACCTCCCACCAACCTTGTCCGCATGGCTAGCAGTTGGTTGATTACCTTCCACCAACCTTGTCTGCATTTCTAGCCGTTGGTTGATTTCCTTCCGCCGACCTTGTCTGCATGACTACCCGTTGGTTGATTACCTTCCGCCAACCTTGTCTGCATGGCTAGCCGTTGGTTGATTATCTTCCGCCAACCTCGTCTGCATGGCTAGCCGTTGGTTGATTACCTTCCACCAACCTTGTCTACATGACTATCCTTTGGTTGATTACCTTACACCGACCTTGTCTCCATGGCAAGCCGTTGGTTGATTACCTTCCGCCAACCCTGTCTGCATGTCTAGCCATTGGTTGATTACCTTCCGCCAACCTTGTCTGCATGGCTAGCCGTTGGTTGACTACCTTCCACCAACCCTGTCTGCATGGCTAGCCGTTGGTTGATTACCTTCCACCAACCTTGTCTGCATGTCTAGCTGTTGGTTGATTACCTTCCCCCAACCTCGTCTGCATGGCTAGCCATTGGTTGATTACCTTCCGACACCACCTCGTCTGCATGTCTAGCCTTAGGTTGATTTGATTACCTTCCGCCAACCTCGTCTGCATGGCTAGCTGTTGGTTGATTACCTTCCGCCAACCTCATCTGCCTGGCTAGCTGTTGGTTGTTTACCTTCTGCCAACCTTGTCTGCATGGCTAGCCGTTGGTTGATTACCTTCCACCGACCCTGTCTGCATGGCTAGCCGTTGGTTGATTACCTTCCACCGACCCTGTTTGCATGGCTAGCCGTTGTTTGTTTACCTTCCGCCAACCCTGTCTGCATGGCTAGCCGTTGGTTGAATACCTTCCACCAACCTTGTCTGCATGTCTAGCCGTTGGTTGATTACCTTCCTCCAACCTTGTCTACATGTCTAGCCGTTGGTTGTTTACCTTCCGCCAACCTTGTCTACATGTCTAGCCGTTGGTTGATTACCTTCCACCAACCTAGTCTGCATGGCTAGCCGTTGGTTGATTACCTTCCGCTAACCTTGTCTGCATGGCTAGCCATTGGTTGATTACCTCCCCCCAACCTTGTCTGCATGTCTAGCCGTTAGTTGATTACCTTCCGCCGACCTTGTCTGCATGACTACCCGTTGGTTGATTGATTACCTTCCGCCAAACTTGTCTGCATGGCTAGCCATTGGTTGATTACCTTCAGCTAACCTTGTCTGCATAGCTAGCCGTTGGTTGATTACCTTCCGCCGACCTTGTTTGTCTGCATGGCTAGCCATTGGTTGATTACCTCCCACCAACCTTGTCCACATGGCTAGCGGTTGGTTGATTACCTTCTGCTAACCTTGTATGCATGGCTAGCCATTGGTTGATTACCTTCTGCCAACCTTGACTGCATTGCTAGCCGTTGGTTGATTGCCTTCCCCCGACCTTGTCTGTCTGCATTGCTAGCCTTAGGTTGATTACCTTCCGCCGATCTTGTCTGTCTGCATGGCTAGCCGTTGGTTGATTACCTTCCACCAACCTTGTCTGCATGTCTAACTGTTGGTTGATTACCTTCCGCCGAACGTGTCTGCATGACTAGCCATTGGTTGATTAGCTTCCACCAACCTTGTCTGCATGGCTAATCGTTGGTTGAATACCTTCCACCAACCTTGTCTGCATGTCTAGTCGTTGGTTGATTACCTTCCGCCGACTTTGTCTGCATGACTAGCCGTTGGTTGATTACCTTCCACCAACCTAGTCTGCATGGCTAGCCGTTTGTTGATTACCTTCCGCTAACCTTGTCTGCATGGCTAGCCATTGGTTGATTACCTCCCCCCAACCTTGTCTGCATGTCTAGCCGTTGGTTGATTACCTTCCGCCGACCTTGTCTGCATGACTACCCGTTGGTTGATTACCTTCCGCCAAACTTGTCTGCATTGCTAGCCATTGGTTGATTACCTTCAGCTAACCTTGTCTGCAAAGCTAGCCGTTGGTTGATTACCTTCCGCCGACCTTGTTTGTCTGCATGGCTAGCCGTTGGTTGATTACCTCCCACCAACCTTGTCGACATGGCTAGCCGTTGGTTGATTACCTTCCACCAACCTTGTCTGCATGTCTAGCCGTTGATTGATTACCTTCCGCCAACCTTGTCTACATGGCTAGCCGTTGGTTGATTACCTTCTGCCAACCTTGACTTCAGGACTAGCCGTTGGGTGATTACCTTCTGCCAACCTTGTCTGCATGTCTAGCCGTTGGTTGAATACCTTCCACCAACCTTGTCTGCATGGCTAGCCATTGGTTGATTACTTTCCACCGACCTTGTCTGCATGGCTAGCCGTTGGTTGATTACCTTCTGCCGACCTTGTCTGCATGGCTAGCGGTTGGTTGATTACCTTCCGCTAACCTTGTATGCATGGCTAGCCGTTGGTTGATTACCTTCTGCCAACCTTGACTGCAGGACTAGCCGTTGGTTGAGTACCTTGTGCCAACCTTGTCTACATGGCTAGCCATTGGTTGAATACCTTCCACCAACCTTGTCTGCATGGCTAGCCGTTGGTTGATTACCTTCCACCGACCTTGTCTGCATGGCTAGCCGTTGGTTGATTACCTTCTGCCGAGCTTGTCTGCATGGCTAGCGGTTGGTTGATTACCTTCCGCTAACCTTGTCTGCATGTCTAGCCGTTGTTTGATTACCTTCCGCCAACCTTGTCTACATGGCTAGCCGTTGGTTGTTTACCCTCCGCCAACCTTATCTGCATGGCTAGCCGTTGGTTGATCACCTTCTGCCGACCTTGTCTGCATGGCTAGCCGTTGGTTGATTACCTTCTGCTAACCTTGTCTGCATGGCTAGCCGTTGATTGATTACCTTCCGCCAACCTTGTCTGCATGGCTAGCTGTTGGTTGATTACCTACCGCCAACCTTGTCTGCATGTCTAGCCGTTGGTTGATTACCTTCCGCCGACCTTGTCTGCATGGCTAGCTGTAGGTTGATTACCTTCTGCCGACCTTGTCTGCATGGCTAGCCATAGGTTGATTGTCTTCCACCGACCTAATCTGAATGGCTATCCGTTGGTTGATTACCTTCCGCCAACCTTGTCTACATGGCTATCCATTGGTTGACTACCTTCCGCCAACCTTGTCTGCATGGCTAGCGGTTGGTTGATTACCTTCCGCCGACCTTGTCTGCATGGCTAGTCGTTGGTTGATTTACCTTCTGCCAACCTCATCTGCAGGAGTAGCCGTTGGTTGATTACCTTCCGCCAACCTTGTCTGCATGGCTATCTGTTGGTTGATTACCTTCCGCCGACCATGTCTGCTTTGCTAGCCATTGGTTGATTAGCTTCTGCCGACCTTGTCTGCATGGCTAGACATTGGTTGATTATCTTCCACCGACCTCGCCTGCATGGCTAGTCGTTGGTTGATTACCTTCCGCTAACCTTGTCTACATGGCTATCCGTTGGTTGATTACCTTCTGCTAACCTTGTCTGCATGGCTAGTCGTTGGTTGATTACCTTCCGCTAACCTTGTCTGCATGGCTATCCGTTGGTTGATTACCTTGGGCCAAATTTGTCTGCATGTCTAGCCGTTTGTTGATTACCTTCCGCTAACCTTGACTGCATGGCTCGCCGTTGGTTGATTACCTTCCGCCGACCTTGTTTGTCTGCATGGCTAGCCGTTGGTTGATTACCTCCCACCAACCTTGTCCGCATGGCTAGCAGTTGGTTGATTACCTTCCACCAACCTTGTCTGCATTTCTAGCCGTTGGTTGATTTCCTTCCGCCGACCTTGTCTGCATGACTACCCGTTGGTTGATTACCTTCCGCCAACCTTGTCTGCATGGCTAGCCGTTGGTTGATTATCTTCCGCCAACCTCGTCTGCATGGCTAGCCGTTGGTTGATTACCTTCCACCAACCTTGTCTACATGACTATCCTTTGGTTGATTACCTTACACCGACCTTGTCTCCATGGCAAGCCGTTGGTTGATTACCTTCTGTTCGCGCTTTCGAAGACCTTTAGCAGTTTAACCTGCCAAAATTTATATGTCTTTTCGTTAATTAAAACCACTTTAGCATACGACAATAATTTATGCTAATACGCAAAACATTAGCCGAAGTCAGCCCATGCGCGATCATTCACCCGATGGATCTACACCCGGGAGACTGAATTCGGATGCTTGAATTGTATTATTACAGTGTAAGGTTGCAGTGTATACCTAATGTATTATTCGATAGATCGTTAATAATTAATCTCTGACAGATATTATTGGCTTTCGGGAAATATTAACAGTTCCTTTAGGACGTGGCGCTTTACCTATTTAAACAGAACTAAGACTTATACTAAACGCAACGATACTGCTGCTGATTAAAGTATAAAACGTATTCTTTAGGAAATACTTTGTTACCAATCACAATCATACACACTATTCTGCCGACAGTCAGTATATTTGATCACACATAAAGAGAGCAGTAATTGACTCGCGTAGGGTCTGCTAAATAACATTGGATTCAATACACACCACATTAATATAAATCGCAATTGTTATATATAGCCGGTCTCTCTAACCTGTAGTGTTATCAAGAAAATTGGGAATTGGGTGATTTATCCGTATTATCCAAATAGCAATATTTCCATCAACAAATATTTACAATTAATAACTGACGGTAAAATAACAGTACAAACAATATGATTAATGCAATTAAATTAAGTGAGTATGTTAATTAAGATTGATCAATTAGCGGTGCGAAGATTCGATTCGGTAACAGTTTATACTTTCGATAATTCAAGCAGTTCTGCAGTTCACGGTACAGCAGTATCTATCCAAAAATGCCGGTGTTTCTGGCTTAGACAGCAATAACAACAAAAGTAACAACTCTCTCTCTCAGGTAACAACTCTCTCCCTTATGATCGGCAGGAAAGCTACACGTCGACAGGAAAAACCGCCCTGATTGGCCCAAGCCAAACAAAGAACCACGCTGCCAATGGCTGTTTCCATGTCAGCAACCAGCTGCTAGATGTCGTAATATGAATCATCACGGCTAAGCTGTGAAAGGTGGTTTGTGCATTACAAGTTTTTGTCTTACCATGTCCGCTAAAACACGTATATAGCAGAATGATTTTTATGTCCGTTAAAACACCTGTAAAGGTACCTTGCGGGCGAGGGGAATATATCTACAGTTAGAAAACCTTTTAGAGTATTCCAGCGCCTGTGGGGAAACTGGATTGCGAAGCAAAAGGGGCCAGTTATATCCCACAGAAGCTTTTACACCGCTCCCAGAAAATGGGATTTAAGTCTATAAAATATACAAAATCACAGTTTCTAAAATATAAAAATACTCTAAACAGTTAGTCTTTCTTGCGCGGACGGCGTTTACGCAGTTTTTTAAAGCTAGCAAGAGTCCTTTTCTCTTTGGGGCGAGCCACTTTACTAGGAGGGCTATAACTCCTGGGTGAAGGGTGCAATATGATTGCATCAGAAGGTATGGGATTGCGATCGGTATATCCGCCGGTCGAAGTACCGGGTTGATTGACATCAACGTCCGGGGAGAGGGGTCTAACGGCTTTGAGAGCTCGTTTCAAGACAGCCGCTCTTACGGGTCCTTTACGAGTGGTCTGAACGAGGGCCGTGGGTGGACCATAGGCCGTTAGAAACTTCCTTGGTTTAATGGTTCCTTCTAACTCGCGTTCGCGGGCTCGATACTCGTAAGGCCGTCGATATACTTCTTGTAACTCAATATGCGTGATTTCTGTTCGACAGAAGCGAATAGATAAGGATGGAACGCATAAATTCCTTCGTAAGCGCGTCCAGGATAATAGCGATGGCGCGAATCACGATGTAAATCAGCGTTCGCTTCCCAAGCTCTAATGTAACGTAGTGTGATCATTTCATCTACGCTTTCCAAATCGCGATTAAAAAGGGCAATCGAAACTGGCGTGTCCCTTTAGTTGACAGTGGTGACATTGAGTCATAAATTGAGGGCAAACCGCAAAAATATGCAAATTATTAAATCGGCAATACGCGCAATAAATTTCCATCGCCGGTTGTTCGTGGAAATAGGAACAGCGGACGTTTGTGTCCATGGGCGTAACATGGTCTCTCGATGCGCATAACCGACAACGTTGCCGAGAAACATAGTTGGCATGGCGATAATCGTACGCAGTGAGACACTGTGGACCTTGATACCATTCTAGGATGTAATCGTTGTCGCTGTTCCGAGCGCGATAGGCTGAATCTCTTCAGATTCCAGACATATTGGTTCGTCTTCCCAGTCTGTTACGAATAGAATTTTCGTGATCTATTCTCGGTTTATCGTTACGACGCCGCTGGGTATGATATTTAAATAGAACCATTTCCCTTTCGGTGTCTACATCGTCCGTATCATGTAAATCGATAGGATGGCCGGTAGTTAAGAAGTCCATATACGTACCATTACGATGCGTATAGCGAGCGGCTAACTCTCGATAGTCCAATTCACGCGTAAGTTGCTCTTGGGACATCGGCGGTTCGATATCGTTAATCGATGAATAAACGACCATCGCCCCCCGTAATAGTCGGATCGGCTTCACCGCGTATCAAGCTATCCACAAACGCTTGTAAAGGTAGAGTATATCGCTCCCTGATACCAAGGCCATCCTCCATCAATTCCGTCATATCTGTTATCTGAGTTTATTAATATCAATATGAGTTAATATTTTAGGCAAGCGGGCGTCACTGCCTACTAGGCCTTTTGCCCCCGGACAGTGGGTTTCTCAGCGCCGATGTACCGCTGTCGCAGTGTTTACGCCAACATGTAGCAACAGCACGACAACGATAACCGACACAAGTCCCACCACTGTCCGTCCCAAAGGCTTGAATCCACTTGAGGTTATCTCGGTAGAGTTAAGGCTATTTTACAATTGCGATTAGCTACTGTAAACACACTTTAGTAGTAACATTCACCTATAAACGCACAAATTCCATACAATCATTACTTACTACACACATGCATGCCATTTGTCCGTTAGTCAGTGTCTTCCAGAATGTCACGTTATTACTATGTATCCTTGGATACTAATAGTGCGCTATGTATACTCTTATGCTACGCAATGGGGCAAGCTTTTATTGGTCCTTTAACTTGTTTCTAATTCTAGCGTGGGTGTTGCCATGGTGACATTATGGAAAACTAGTGGTAGAATTAGGGCAATCCTCATGCATACAGATCTGGGATGTTATTTAATAGTAATTCTTTAATTGTCAATATCCTCTTTATGCATGATTTTATAAATTTTATCGGCTATTGACTATATGTTGGAGATTCTCACACTCTAGCACACTCAATATGAATCTCCGCTCCCATGATCTATTAATTACTGGAATTTTGGGAATGTTATAAATTGCACAAAATGACAATTTATGAAATTCATTCGAATATGAATTTAAATTTATTCCCGTGAATTTTATTATTTGATATTAAATTGACATAAATTTTATTCCAGAGCATATCTGGGAACTCAGGATCCTTAATTCTGTAAAATTTGTCTTTTAAGAGTATCGGTAAGTGTTACGATATCTTAATCGACTAGAATTGTTAACGGATCTGAATTTTACAGATTTTAATAAATATTAAATTAATATTTAGGATGGGCACCAATTTATTCCAGAACTTGTCTGGGGACGTTAACCACTGATTCTAGAATTTGTCTTTCAAGTATATCGGTGGGTGCCACGATATCTTAATCGACTAGAATTACAGGTGGTCAAAAATTTAACAGATTTATTTGCGATTTACGCTACTGTTAGAGGGACATCACGCTACTATATGGATTATTTGTTATAAGGTAGAAGAGCAATATCGCACGAAGCAATGTCAGTGTGAAGAGGCAAGTCGTTTCCAAGGTCTACCCAGAGCTTGGTTTAGCCGAGACACGAGGATCTGAACTTTGCATTCCTAATACTCTGCCTACCAATAATACTTAAATATAGTAGTGGCTTTACTGTACTTTAAGAAGTACTGACATGTCATCTTACTATAGTCTCGCATTTATAATATAATACGGACAGTAAGGAAAGAGAAAATAATTACTTCTTGCCGTCGCACTAAATATATATTATAAGTAATTATGTACGTAATAAACACTAATATATTGCACTAATCTACTAACATTCTAAAATAACATTTTACTAAATAAAATTAAATAAAACGATTATACTAAAGTACATAATAATCCATACCTAAATATAAAATAATAATAAAAAAATATAAAATAATATAGTCACACACCCACTCCATATATAATTACGTTATGGAGTCCCTAGATCTTTGTCGAATTAGGGAAGTGGTCGTAGGAAGAGTATCCTGCCTTCCATGGTTTCCGGACAGTTTTCGGTCTCTTTCCAGTAAACCTAAGCGACCAGCTGGGTGATTAGGCTGTCGTGTTACTTCCGCCGCTCCCTTGGCCTGTCTAATCTCCTCAGTGGTAAGATGAGGAGGCCATTCATCTTCTTCTTTACTTAGGGAGTCGGGTCCACCTAACCAGCCGGGAGTATCTATCCGTTCTTGAGGAGTTGCTCTTCTGGAATCGATGTCGGCTGGATTAATCGTCCCAAGGCAATGTCTCCATTGATCTACATTGGAGTTAATATCGTCATTATCTGAGGAGTATGGTGTTCCCTCAGTTGGGTCGTCCACATCACTGCTCTCCACTTCCCCCTTTACTTGGTATACCTGTTGTTGAGGGAATCTCTCTTTGAGAGTTCTACGGGAAGGGCCAGTGAAGTACCAACCTACTCTAGTTCTTACCGCATAGGTTTGTAGTGGCTGTGGTTGAGCAGGCCGTTTCTCTAATGGCTCGAGCGCCTCATGCGCGTTTTGGCCGATGAGTATTTGCACTCCAGGATAATCGGTTTGGAATCGAGGTATCTCAAGATGTTGGATGCACTCGTCCTCGTCCCAGTTATAAGGTTCTGCTTGAGTAGTAGCAAAGTTCTTTATAGCCACCATTTTTACTGACCTTATTCCTTGTGTTCCTAACTTATCCTGGGGGGTGGACAACACACCTACATAGTAATCTGCCGTTAGGGTAGATTTCCAAACCTGCATAATTCCTGACATATTCAATTTAGTCCGGAACTTGGGTTGTCCAGCAAAGATATCTTCGGCTAGTTCTTGATCGATGAATGTTCCTGTGCTGCCAGAGTCAAGTAGGGCGTTCACTATGTAACTCTTGTTGGGACCATGAACTCGAACTTGCACTACAGGAAATTCTCTTATTCCTATGTTGGAAGTTGGAACTTTCCAAGATGGTTGTTTGTCAAAAGGAGTTGGAGTAAACTCGTCAGTGTTCTTTTCATCCGTAAGTGCTCGATACACTGTGGTATTTATTAGATAACAGGATTCGTTGGCATCGGAGAATTCGTCTGTATAGAATCCTTCCCACTCAGAACCTTGGTCAGTGTCGTTCACATCACTGAATTGGACATGTAGTTCGGGCTCACTTACCTGACTCGGGTTGTCTCGTTCGAACTCACTGTGTAACAAAATGTGATGTTTCGCGCCACACTTTGCACACTTTGCGTCGGAGTAACAGGTTCGCCGTTGGTGTCCTGATCTGAGGCAATTATAGCATAACCGCTTATTCCAAAGGACTGTACGTCTGTCTACAGGGGATTTCTTTAGAAATTCAGCACACGCACTCAAACGGTGGGGCCCGTCGCACAGCGCACATTTTGGTTTTATGTTACTTACTTTACCTTGGGTAGTTTGCTGCACTCTCGTTCTTTCTTCGGGCTTTCTCCCGCGCGTTCTGTTGGGAGACTGAGGAGGGGTCTTAGCAACTTGTTCTCTCCTATTATTGGTTCGAGCTTTGTATTTACTTACGTCCTTGGAGGTTTTGTCAATATAATAAGACCGTTCGGTGTCTTTCCCGCTGTCTTCGTCTTGGGAAACTTGGCTTTCGCCGTCGTCAGTGTAACACACTGGTGTTACTCTTCTCCTGGAAGTGGGTTTCTCACTTACCTTATTTTCTGATGTTTTCTCTCTGGCTTGCTTGATGAGTTGTAGTCTGACTTCACCATCCAAGAACGACATGAGATCAGCCATGGTAGGGCTTCGTCGTTGTTGGTCATTCATGTACAACACTTTCTTGTCCCAGCGTGTACATACTCCACCCTTTGGTAAAGTAGAGACTACGGCTCCAATAACCATAGAACTCTGGTATTCGTGCGACTTACCTAACCAGTCCAGTTGTCTACAGATCTCTTGTATTTCATCTGAAAATTCTATAATCCCACTACTAAGGAAGTGTCGGGGGGCTACCAATTTTGTATACAGATACTTAGCGATGTTGTCTTTATTACCATACCTGATGTTTAATGTATCCCAAACTTGTCTTAATCCATCTGGATGTCCAATAAACTTTAACGCCATTGACTTGGGAGGTCCTTCCAAACACTTGATGAGGAATCTAAGTTTCTCTCCGTTAGATAGTACAGAGTTCTGTATGCTATCTTTGTAATATTCGTTGAAAGGTAACCATTTCATCTCATCCCCATTGAATTTGACGATCTCTCCCACTTTGACCGCTTGGCGGGCTTCTGTTCTAGCCATCTGACGCGTAAAGCTTTCTTGGGCCATCGTGTTATTTAATATCGAATTATCGGTATCCAAATTTCTCGGATCATTATCAGGTCTATAGGGAATATCATTAATAACAGGTCTATAATCACCCTTAATAGGGTTTGCTATAGGAGTTTCAACTTCACTAGCAGTATAGATGCGTGTAGGCTCCACACCTTGCGCATGTGATACTTCAGACCTAACGGGTTGACTCAATGTTACCGGGGGCATTGGTATGCCTTTTTGAATATTGACTAATTTGTCGCGTTCTAGCGCGATACTTTGCTGCACTTCTTGCAACTCTGCTCTACTTTCCCTCACTGTTCCCTTAAGTTGGTGGACAGTCTCCTGCATCTGTCCTAGCAGAAGATTCATCCCCCGCCGTCCCTCTTCCACCCACTCAACCGCCGAAGCGGGAGTCGCCAACATAGTAGCGGGCTGACGCGGGACGACGGGAGACAAATTATTAATTTCTCTCTCTGCTATCTGGACAGGGGTGTTTGCATGGGCTGTTCCACCGGGTACAGGCAGTGTAGTGCTATGTAAAGGGAATTTAGAGTTAAGCTCTGGAAGTGTAGGGGTCTCTAGCACAGAATTGACTTTGGGAATTACAGGCCTAATTATTTCAGGTTCATCGACTATAGTAGGGAGTCTTTTGACCTGGATAAATTGTTCTATAGGTTCTGCACTACCTAAATTTGTGCTAGTTAGCTGTCTTTTAACAGCTGGGGGCAAATCAGGCAATTTACGACGGTAATATGTTTTTCTACGCCTACTTAGATGAGATCTATCTCCTCCGCCTTCAGGGTCGGTAGTATCGCCTTCCTCCGATGATGTGTACCCCTGGCGTTTGGGAGTAGATTTTCTCATCATCTGCATTTGATTAGCAGTGAACTGTTTATTTATACTATCTTGTGTCTCTTGCAGATTTTCCAACTCCAGTTGGGTAGTCTGCTCAGATGCTCTCCTTTCTGCTTCTGCCACTGCCTTTGCCACCTTTGCTTCTGCTTCTGCATCTGCCGCCGCTGCCTTTCTTTCTGCTTCTGCATCTGCCGCAGCCGCCGCCTTTGCTGCTTTTCTTTCTGCTTCTACTTCTGCCGCCGCTGCCTTTCTTTCTACTTCTGCTTCTGCCATAGCCGCCGCCATAGCCGCCGCCTTTTGTTCCTCTATCCTTCTTTTCTTTATTTGTTCTTCTCGGACCCTAGTGAGGCGGAGTTTTTCATCACATTCAGCTTGGTTTGCAGCTAACATTTCGGCATCGATCGAGTCCAATATAAGCTTGGTTCCTTCACTATTAGGGGAAAGTCCATGCAGCCGTCTCCTCAACTCTTCGTCTCCTAGGAATCGCTGATAGTCGGACAAATAAATGTCGATAGCGTCTCTAGTTCGCGGTTTCTCGGCGGCCTCTTCGCTTTCCTCTTGAGCAAGGGTGACATCAGTTGGTTCGGTGACATCAGTTGGTTCTTCATAGGTTGATCTCTCAGCCAGCTGGGATTTCCACGGGGCTGTTTCCTGTACTTTGAGATCTACTCGATGTAGCCAAGTTTTGACAGCAACCTGCAGCGACGTGTCCTGTCTTCTTTTGGAAGTTTCCTCAAAGGCTGAGAGAATTAGTCGAATGCGTAGAGTTCTTTCGCGTATTTGATATAGCAGTTCTTCCTGCTCTTGAGGTCCATGAGGTTGTCGAAACAGCTGCCCTTCCAATCGCTCCAAGGATTCGAAGAATCCCTGCACATATCCTGCTGCCGACCTCTTCCAAACAGCTGGATCCATTGTATCTTGAGCCACTCCCATCCTGTGTATATCTTCCCAAGTAGCCTCAGACAGGTCCAACGGGAGTCCGAGTCCGGGAAAGTTCCATTGTGATTCAACAATAGATATCAATTCTTCCCTGGCGTATCCCGCGTAATCATCTTGGGTCGCTTGCTTATTCTTCGCCCAGTCGGCTTGATGTTCTTCCACCGCAATGAGTATAGTAGTCAGCACTGTAGCAGGAAGAGTAAGAAGGGGGTCTGAGTAGACTGTATCAGCCATCTGCACTCCATGTTCGGGAGTCAACTCTACAGTGTCCGAACTGCTGGAGCTATCTGGTCTCTGGGAAGTAGGTTCTTGACCAAGATGTTGCTGCGATAGGACAGCTGCCTCTTGGTCCCGTTTTACCTGTGCCCGAGTGCCTATGATGGACCTATGGTGGACTAGCCTAGGGTCTGATACTACTGGAGGGATGACCTTTTTTACAGTAGGAGGTGAGCCGAACTTCTCTATTATTCGCTCCACTCTCCTATCTGAATCACAGATAGTGGTCTCGATCAGACTGTCCGACAGGTTTTGCTGAGTGTCAGACATGTTTAGTTATACAGTCGAATGTCTACTACTATAGTTTCAGTTAAAGCAAGTCTAGTAATTCAGTATGACCGCAAGCCTAGCGATTTATTACCGGTACCGTTACTCAGTGGAACGTGATATATACAATATATTAGAATACCGGTATGCTTATAATATATAAGTATTATTACAGACTAGATTTGTCACAGAGTACCGGTATATAATTTTAGCACAAATATATATATATATATAGTAGGCCTATAATGAATACCGGTATACAGCTTACACTTATAGTATATAAGTATAATTCTGGATTAGAATTAATTACAGAGTACCGGTATGATTTCAGCTCAAATTTATAGAAATAAATATAATAAGCCTATGGTAAGTACCGGTATGTCAATTATTTTTAGAATAATTGAATTTCTGAATATTTTAGGGCTACTTGGTTACTTTAACTTACTTTGTTACCGTTATTTAAGCAGTAGTCCAACTGATAGTGAGACCTAGTTTTGTATGACAGGCCTACTATTTATAAATCGTTTGATTTGATTTATAATATTTATATACCCGTTTATATGGGTTTTGTCAATATTTGAAATAAATGTTATTATTTCTGGGGGTCACTACACAGAAGCTGAACGCCTCTCAGTGAAGTGCTATTTATTTGACACTAAAACTGATAATTCTAATTTACCTAAGTTACTTAATACTACAAATTACTTACGATACGGGTGAGATTAATTCTCTAATTAAACACAACAAAATATTACGTACGAATTTTTAGGGTAATTTTACAGGAAGTCTACAAACCAGCCTAACAAAGGGTTAGATTTCTGGTTATTATCAACAGACAGGGTACTACGGTATTTGAATAATAAGTAGTAGTAAATATATTGTACTGTCCAGATAGGAAAATACCACCGCCTGACGACCTATAACCGTATCGCTATAGGTACTACGTTATGTATCACGGATTGTTCCTACCCAGAAGCTAATAGAGCTAACGAATGTGCCTATCAACCACTTTACAACACAAATATACTGCCTACACTAATTACTTCGGAAGGCACTGTACACTAAACCCTAAATTAGGTACAAGTACCGGTATAACAAATAATCAGTAGTTAAATATACTTGAACAGTTAAAAGAACCACGGCATCTGCTGGAGTGACCGAAGCACAAAGTCGTCAGTCTTTACCTACGCCAAGCAGCCCTGATGTAGTACCGGGGTTAGTTTAACTATAACGGTATGTATAACAAGCACAATTACTGTAGGAATAAACTTGGGGACATGAATGTTGCGAATAATCGCATAAACTCTGAATAATAAATATTACGCTACCCGTACAGAATACTCAAACAAATACAAACCAAACGCTGGCGGACTACTATCAAGCCTAAACAAACTACTGTATGTGCAGATTCTGAAACTGTTAGTTAGTATGCGTGCTAACACGGTAGTACGACTTACTCTTTAAGAGGGGATTGACCTTACAGTGTTGACTGCCCCAACTTACTAACGGCGCTTGATCAGACCAACTCTACACACGCAGCAATCCCTTCAGACCCAAAAATAGCTAGACAACAATCCAGCCTACAAAATATTTGAGTAATAACTATTACGGTACCTGAACAGACCACACAAACAAACACAGGCTAAAACACTGGCAGACTACGATCAAGCCTAAATAAACTACAGTATATGCAGACTCTGAAACTGTTAGTTAGTATGCGTGCTAACACGGTAGTACGACTTACTCTTTAAGAGGGGATTGACCTTACAGTGTTGACTGCCCCAACTTACTAACGGCACTTTATCAGACAAACTCTACACACGCCGTAATCTCTCCAAACCCAACCACAGTCAGACAGCAGCTCAGCCTACAATTATCTGAACAATCTGAGCAGGGTCACACGCCTTCTGCTCAATATTAGCCTACTAGTAAATAAAACCAACAGAAATAAGTAGAATCTCAAATAAAAAATCAGGGCGGCCGTTCCCTGATTAAGTACCAAGACCTACCGGTATACAACAATCAAAATCGAATAATACTAATGTACTTGTACAGCAGTACCGGTACCGGTGATGACAGTTAGGCCTACTGACCTACAAAGTACCGGTTCAGTTTTACCAGTCACTACGGTATTTTGCAACCCTATTGCCTACTGCAATAAGATTGTAAACCGTTACTGTTCTCTAGAACAGTATTAAACTGTATTTAATACCTACACTGCAATAAGAACATAAACTGTTACTGTTCGCGCTTTCGAAGACCTTTAGCAGTTTAACCTGCCAAAATTTATATGTCTTTTCGTTAATTAAAACCACTTTAGCATACGACAATAATTTATGCTAATACGCAAAACATTAGCCGAAGTCAGCCCATGCGCGATCATTCACCCGATGGATCTACACCCGGGAGACTGAATTCGGATGCTTGAATTGTATTATTACAGTGTAAGGTTGTAGTGTATACCTAATGTATTATTCGATAGATCGTTAATAATTAATCTCTGACAGATATTATTGGCTTTCGGGAAATATTAACAGTTCCTTTAGGACGTGGCGCTTTACCTATTTAAACAGAACTAAGACTTATACTAAACGCAACGATACTGCTGCTGATTAAAGTATAAAACGTATTCTTTAGGAAATACTTTGTTACCAATCACAATCATACACACTATTCTGCCGACAGTCAGTATATTTGATCACACATAAAGAGAGCAGTAATTGACTCGCGTAGGGTCTGCTAAATAACATTGGATTCAATACACACCACATTAATATAAATCGCAATTGTTATTTATAGCCGGTCTCTCTAACCTGTAGTGTTATCAAGAAAATTGGGAATTGGGTGATTTATCCGTATTATCCAAATAGCGATATTTCCATCAACAAATATTTACAATTAATAACTGACGGTAAAATAACAGTACAAACAATATGATTAATGAATTAGTGAGTGATTTAAGTCAGGATTGATGAGGTAACAGTTTATACTTTCGATAATTCAAGCAGTTTACGGTACAGCAGTATTGGTTACAAAATGCCGGTGTTTCTGGCTTAGACAGCAATAACAACAAAAGTAACAACTCTCTCTCTCTCTCCAGTCAGCCGAAAAACACTCTCCCTATGATCCGCAGGAAAGCTACACGTCGACAGGAAAAACCGCCCTGATTGGCCCAAGCCACACAAAGAACCACGCTGCCAATGGCTGTTTCCATGTCAGCAACCAGCTGCTAGATGTCGTAATATGAATCATCACGGCTAAGCTGTGAAAGGTGGTTTGTGCATTACAAGTTTTTGTCTTACCATGTCCGCTAAAACACGTATATAGCAGAATGATTTTTATGTCCGTTAAAACACCTGTAAAGGTACCTTGCGGGCGAGGGGAATATATATACAGTTAGAAAACCCTTTTTAGAGTATTCCAGCGCCGGGGGGGGAACTGGCCAGCAAAGGCAAACGTATCAGTTATCCCACAAAAGCTTTTACAGTTCTGGAAATATATTTTGGTCCGGTATGTTAACGACAATTAGTACTTAACATGACACACACACTGCACTGCTGCACACGGCTGTACATATACACTGTACTGCTGTACGCAGACATACCATACAACTGTACAATGTATCAAAGAGTCTGCCTGTGCGTTGCCAACACTACAGCACAGCTGATCAGTAACCAGTGTTTTAATGTATTTGTAGGCCTTACTTCTCCTGTTCTCTGCTCGTTGCGCCATCGGCGCTACAGAAATGGAATGCCATAGAACGCAACAGAATGTATAAGCCAATGGAATTCGAGTGGAATGTATAAACCGATCTTAGGTTGTTGCGCTGTTGCGCCAATGTTGTTCATTGGTTATAGGGCTGTTGTGCTGTTGCGCCGTTGCGCCATTGCGCTGTTGTGTGTTTTCCAGGAAGCCTAGGCATAGGGGGTATAATGCCTCTTATACCAAATCTAAAACATCGCCAATATATTTGCACAACAGGTGAAATTTATTGCACTTATGCTGCTAGGTGCTAGAATCAAATAATTCGCTTCAAATAGTGAACGCAAGGCCGGAGTTCGCCAGGTTCAGTGGCGGATTTAGGGGGGATGGAGGACATTGGGTCATTCCCCCCCCCCCCCCGCCCCCCCCCCTTCTCACAACAAGGGCACAGCCACGGACTGACGGCATAGGGCTGCATGGGGGGGGGGGGGGGGGGGGGCAAAGGAAAGGAACGTCCCCCTGTCCTGCTACTGTATATCATACATAGTACTATCGGCGTTCTCGACGAATAGCAGTGCTCGGAATATTCATCCTTTATACTTAAATCCCTCATGTAACCCCATAATTGCTAATCAAAAGTTACACTGTAAACCAATAAACTTGGCGAAAATGGAAGAATGCGAAAGAGGAAGTGAAAGAGTCCAAAATTCCACAAAATTTCTTAGTTTAGACCCTCCAAGACTTATGGTTAGATTACACGACAATTTTAATTAAAGTTTGGGTCTGACCATAAATAACTCTAACCAAAAAAATTAACCAATAAATCCAAGTTAAAGTTGTTCGAAGTTTTAATTCTTGCTTTTCGTGTTTTTCTTATAAATTTCACTTTCATAATTATGCGGTTTACATTAAACTACACACGAAGTGGGGCCTTCGCGCAGCACGTGACTTAACTATACTTAGTTATACATTTCGCCCTCTAACGGCAGACTGGAGGACTCCAGACCGTTTACTGCCCACCAAAGACTCAGGCCGAATTCTACTACATATCTGCTACGTTTCAGCTTGAACGGATCATAAATAACGAGATGGGAGAAAGATTTCACTTTCAAACATTTCGCCCTCTAGCGGCAGACTGAAGAACTGCACACGGATTAGCCTTCAATTCAATTCAATTCAATTCCTTCTTTCAAAGTCACAGCTAATGGTCTAGTACATATCTGCCAAATTTCAGCATAAATGGATTAAAAGCAAAGAAATGGGAGGACATTTAACGTTTAGACATGTGGCCCTCTAGCAGGAGACTATTGCTCTGATGGTGTCTGAAAGTCTCTCAAACGTCTCAACTTTAGCTCATATTGATACCTACAAATTTTCAACTTGGCAGCTTTAAATCCGACAAAGTTATTAGCATGTCAAAATCGTAACGACGACAACGATTTCACTTTCAGACCTTTGGCCCTCTAGCGGCAGACTGGAGAACTGCAGATGGATTCGCCTCCTTTGAAAGTCACAGCTAATGGTCTAATACATATCTGCCAAGTTTCAGCTTAAACGGATTAAAAGCAAAGAAATGGGAGGGCATTTAATGTTTAGACATGTGGCCCTCTAGCGGGAGACCATTGCACTGATGGTGTCTGAAAGTCTCTCAAAAATCTCAACTTTTGCTCATATTGATACCTACAAATTTTCAACTTGGCAGCTTTAAATCCGACAAAGTTATTAGCATGTCAAAATCGTAACGACGACAACGATTTCACTTTCAGACCTTTGGCCCTCTAGCGGCAGACTGGAGAACTGCAGATGGATTCGCCTCCTTTGAAAGTCACAGCTAATGGTCTAATACATATCTGCCAAGTTTCAGCTTAAACGGATTAAAAGCAAAGAAATGGGAGGGCATTTAATGTTTAGACATGTGGCCCTCTAGCGGGAGACCATTGCACTGATGGTGTCTGAAAGTCTCTCAAAAATCTCAACTTTTGCTCATATTGATACCTACAAATTTTCAACTTGGCAGCTTTAAATCCGACAAAGTTATTAGCATGTCAAAATCGTAACGACGACAACGATTTCACTTTCAGACCTTTGGCCCTCTAGCGGCAGACTGGAGAACTGCAGATGGATTCGCCTCCTTTGAAAGTCACAGCTAATGGTCTAATACATATCTGCCAAGTTTCAGCTTAAACGGATTAAAAGCAAAGAAATGGGAGGGCATTTAATGTTTAGACATGTGGCCCTCTAGCGGGAGACCATTGCACTGATGGTGTCTGAAAGTCTCTCAAAAATCTCAACTTTTGCTCATATTGATACCTACAAATTTTCAACTTGGCAGCTTTAAATCCGACAAAGTTATTAGCATGTCAAAATCGTAACGACGACGACAACGACGACGACGACGACGACGACGACGACGACGACGACGACGACGACGACGACGACGACGACGACGACGACGACGACGACGACAACGACGACGACGACAACTATTTGCATAAATTGACCCACCCCCTAACAGTGTCAATTCGCTAAGGCTCCGCCAACTTCGTGGCTCGCCCCACATACACACACATATCAGTTCATTAGGATACGTTTACTTACATAGGAGAATGGCCTGGACCGTTATGGCCTATTATGGGGACGGGATGGTACTTCGCCATTGAACGACAAGGAATTCAATATAATTTTTTTCTAAAATCTATAACTTTTTAGACTAATACCTAAAAACCCACGTTAACCAAAAACCTTTGGTTTCGCGTCAGTAGGTCCTTTGGTGCAATATCCTGGTGTCTTTACGGGAAAGGAGCATGTTACTGTGACATGTTATTCGAACCAAAACAATAAACGAGGCCAATTAATAGTACATGTTACAGTTTAATTATTGCTGGGAATAAATAGATTTATGATAAGAAATAGCTTTACTGTCCTGTATTTAAAATTCCGGCCGGAATTGACCCCATTCCGGCAAATCCGGCCGGAACCGGGCAAAAACCGCCGGAATTCCGGCCGGAACGGAATTCCGGGACATCCCTAGATAACATACCATCGAGGTCTTCGAGAAAATCACGCCAATAGGTTAAAACTCGTCTCTCACTTATAATCTTTGTGTTACAAGTGGAAAACACCACATCGAAAAGGGCATCAATGATTGCTGCGGACAATACAGTCGTGTTATATATAAAGGCCAATTTCCATGGTTCTTTATTAGTGCGAATCTCCTTCAACAATCCAAAGGAACTAAAACCTTCAATGAATCTAGAAAATTAAATGTAAAAAAAATTAATGAAATTTCCAGGAATGGTAGAATTAGTGTACTCTTGATGCAGTCCACAAAAAATATTTGAGCCACTGACACCGCACCACCACCACCCCCCCCCCCCCCCCCCCCCCCTCAACCATTTATCCCCTCATCTATTTTGTTGGGCTACAATGCGGTAGGACAAGTCCCAGTTGGTGTTCTGTTTCAGACTTACTGATCATGAGCGGCTCGTATTCTATCCAAAAGTATAAACTTTATCAAGGCTGTAACTAGCGTATCCCTTGATTCAAACTTAGTAGCTAGGTTGAAGCAACCTGCGATGTCTATAAGGTCTTCAGCGTTACTAACAGTATTTCCAAACTCTTCTGGTGTCGCTTTCGCTATCTGGAATTAAAAGCCATCTAGTACATCATCCCTTGTAACATTTACAATGTTTTTATATTCAGCAGATTCAATACGGTTCTCAAGTCGTTCCAGAATGTTTGTCAAACTATCGCTACAACAGAATAAATTAATGAAATTACATTAATGTTAATAAAACCAAATTAAATAAATAAATCGAAAACTGGGCAAGAATATCGAAGCACTATAAATAAACATCGCAATGCAAATAACTAAACTTATTATAAAGTAATCCTTACCTTAATGGTATGTCATTCATTTGCGGAGTTGGTAAAGACGATGGTGTCTCTGGGTTCCAATCTACAGTGCCATTTGGAATAGGATAGGCAGTATTATCATCAGTACCAAGTGACTCGTTTGGAGGGATCTCCGAACTAATAGAGATAACATCAATATCAGACGAGACAACATTTTCGTTTATGTGTATATCTAAAGCTGTGTCCTCTTTAGACATAGCAGTACCCAATATACATAAATGTGGAATTCCAACCACGCATTTATCTTTGATATAATCCATGATAGTATGGTATGTTTCGATAGATTCATCGCAAGCATCATGTATGGTAAATTCGTAATCAGCGCGTTTATTTGGTTTGCCATTCTTCTTTAATATAGGACTTACCCCTCCAGCATCACAAAATAGTTTATCAAGAACTTCACCTTTCACATTATCCAACCCTTCCTCAACGTTGGTGTATAATTTGACTTTATTTGATGCGCCAAGAGGCTTTTTAAGTAAAACTTTGCTTCGGCCACGTCCAGCGTAATCGAATTTAATCGTGAAGTTAACAACTCTGCTGTTCTCGCGTGGTCGACCACGGCCTACATGACGACGTGTAGCAGCCGCTCGAGATGCTATAGCCCTTCGACTATTACTATTCCCAAATGTAACTGATGCTGATTGTCTTCGTTGAGTATCAGTGTGAGTACCGTCATTACCAGTTTCAGGTCTACCATCTGCAGAAATCATCCTATTGCTGCCAGTGGGAGTACCGGCACTGGTACGTGATGGAGTCCATGACGGTGACCCAATACGACCACTTATCTCGTTTAATCTATTGTTAATTCGATGGCGCAGTTCAGCCAGTTCTGATCGAGATAAGTCAGGTGTATTGTCCTCGTCATCCATTTTCAATAGACTATGCCTGCCTATAGGCCTACTTCATATGTCTTACCTGCAGTACAGTACAGTTCTATATTATACAACTACGGAACTGAACTAACTAATCTTACGGAATTACCGGTCTTTCTGAAGATTGGTAAGGTAAAGCTGCCGGGTTGGCCGTAGTCAGGTCGTATCGGTCTGTCGGTAGTCAGTAATGATTAAAAGATTAACAACTAACCACAGAACTAAGTTTACAGAGCTACGGGCAACCGGTACTGCAGTACTGCACTGATAGACTGAAAAGGGAATGACAATTTGCTGCACTGCACTGAGACAATATTTTAAATTTCCCTCCAAAATGATTGAATTATATTTGATTAATTCCTGTTTTGGGGTGAATTATATTTGATTAATTCCTGTTTTGGGTTGAATTATATTTGATTAATTCCTGTTTTGGGTTGAATTATATTTGATTAATTCCTGTTTTGGGTTGAATTATATTTGATTAATTCCTGTTTTGGGTTGAATTATATTTGATTAATTCCTGTTTTAGGTTGAATTATATTTGATTAATTCCTGTTTTGGGTTGAATTATATTTGATTAATTCCTGTTTTGGGTTGAATTATATTTGATTAATTCCTGTTTTGGGTTGAATTATATTTGATTAATTCCTGTTTTGGGTTGAATTATATTTGATTAATTCCTGTTTTAAGGAATTATATTTCATTAATTTCCTTTTATATTTCCCATTTTAAAATTAATTAAATTGGCCACATTCAGCCACCGTAATCTACTGTACTTATGCAATTTAATTATTGGTTTTACTTATTTTTGTTGGGTACCACAAGCAGCTTAGCTTTCTATGCCCTAAACTATTAATCATTAAAGTGCTGTACGATACCTTAGCCTACTCATGGGCTTCTAGAATATTAATTTTATACCTATAATTAAATTAAATTATAATTTACGTATAAATAATATTATAGAAGTCCATGGCCTATACTGCTAGGTCACCCCGGTTACTCATTGGTCAGTCAGTAGCTATTGTAAATGCTGCCTCCTTCCTTGTCCGCGCTTGCAGCTAAACGAAAGTGAAACTAAATAAATAATATTTTACTTTAATTTAAATACATAATGTAAGTAAATGCATTGTATCTCAACGACAATATCCAGTTCAGCAATTGTGAATTATTGTCTCACAGTGACTGACCACACTCAGACACTCTGACACTCAGACACTACTGCACTATTATAGACTAATACAGTACTGCAACTGCGGTACGGATGTACGTACGGGGTAGGGGTACAGTACACTACTCAGCTACTGCCTGACACCTGACTGTACTGCACAGTGTACAGTAGTCTGGCAGTACCGTACCGAGCTGCCGAGTACAGCAGTATCACTACTGCAGTACTGCTCTATTCTATAGCACAGTAGCAGTACCGGTAAGCAGTAGGCCTACCGGTACAGCCTGACAGCGGTATGTCCAGTCGGCACTTTGTCAATATTGACAGATTGACATGACATGTAGAGGGTCCTATATGGAATATTGTCAAAAAGCGCGCCACACGGGCTGACGGGTTCTGGTTAAACGAAAAGTGCGCCAGCCATGACATTCATTGCGCGCCAACCATTGACAGATTGACCATGAATTTTGCAATTATTGTAATCATTTACCAGTTTATCTGTTTATACTGCAGTACCTAGACCTACTCCTACAGTATTTCAGTATTTTAACATGGAAATGCGAGCGTAGCGAGCAAGAAAATTTTGCAGAAATGCTGAAATGTTAAGATTAATACTGTAATATTCAGATAGTAGGTCAGCCGACTGTTTTCAAATACAGATGTGATTAAATTGCGAGCGTAGCAAGCAAGAAAATTTTAACATTTTTGGTAGGTCAAACTTCTGAACGTATAGTCAAAGAATATTGCGATGTTCAATTGCTGAATTGTACTGGCAGACCGGCGGCACTGGGACTGGGCACTGGGGGAGGACAGGAGGAGAGGACAGGAGGAAGAATGCCAGTTAGTTTAAATGCCTGGTACGATTTACGATTAGCAGAGATTTGGCGGATGTCATACTGCAGTACTGTCTCCTGTCATCTGCAGCCGTCTTTCAGTGGTGGATAAGACAGTAAGACACGGTCTCGGTCCGGACAAGTCCCTAAAAGGTGCCACCCTGCTCCATAGCGCGGGAAATTCAAATGATTGAAAGACATGTAATTTGCACTGGAAAGGGTGGCAGATCAGATCTGCTACCTATATTTTGGCGGTAAATTCAAATCTGTTTTAACATTGAATACATGAATACAGTCTGACAGTAAGACTAAATGTAATTCGTGGAAATCAAAATAAATTATTTCTTATCGGTTTAACTCACTCATCCGTTATTGTTGTTGTTTTATCTATTCTGGGACTTCGAGCAGCACGTGGACAACTAAACCAGCACGTTAACTAGTTTGGGGCTTCGAGCAGCACGTGAACACCTAAGCTAACTGGTTAACTATAGTCTGGGACTTCCAGTAGCACGTGAACAACTAAGCTGACTGGTTAACTAGTCTGGGACTTCGAGCAAAATTGCAAATTGAGGGGGAGGGGGGGGGGGGGGTGATCGGGGGATTTGGCTTAACTTCTATCAGTAAAATGTAAAGAACATTTATTATTTGCTTGTATCAGTTATAATTACATCAGAACATATAATTATAACAATATAGCAGGGAACTGATAGTAAAATATATCGCAGGTAGGCCTACTGTAATAACAATAGGTGTATAATGCTTCTGCCTATACTGCTATATCTGTCTGTCTGTCCCAGACAAGTCCCACACTAGTTAACCAGTCAGCTTAGTTGTTTACGTGCTGCTCGAAGTCCCAGACTTGTTAACCAGTCAGCTTAGTTGTACACGTGCTGCTCGAAGCCCCAGACTAGTTAATGTGCTGGTTTAGTTGTTCACGTGCTGCTCGAAGTCCCAGACTAGGTATAACCAGCCACTTTAGTTGTTCAATTGGAATTTATGTAGAGTTTGCTCAACATGTGTGGCGCGGATTAAGGATCCTGGCGCGTAGTGACAGGGGCGTGTGGCGCGGATTAAGGATCCCGGCGCGTAGTGACAGGGGCGTGTGGCGCGCATTGAGGATCCTGGCGGTCCTGGCGCGAATATGGATGTAGGGTTAGGTTAGGACAGTAGGAGGTAGCGTAGCAGTGCACTAGCAACACATCCCACTCTACAGCTCTATTTCAGTATTTGAAATTATTCCATAGGTTTATAAAGATCGAAAAATGTCCGCTCGCTTCGCTCGCGTTTATACTATAACTGTATAAGTCTACTATTAGCACTGTTTGGCTGTGGACAAATGGAAACGGACAGATTGAGCATGACCATTAAAAACATGACTTGTTTCAAAAGTTTTTCAATTGTCAGATTCTTCAAACCAATAAAACCATGACAGCCTGCATGATTCAACAGAATTTCCGTGCTCGCTACGCTCGCCAGCTCGCAATTTCATGACATCTGCATTTCTGCATTTGAAAACAGTCGGTTTGCCTACTTTAAATGCTGAAATGTTAAAATTTTCGTGCTCGCTACGCTCGCATCTTAATCACATCCGCATTTAAAAACAGTCAGTTAGGTTGACCTACTACTACTAACTACTAACTACATCACTATCTGACACTGACTATTACCTGATTACTGTCAGATTGTATTTATGTTAACATAATTGGGAAATTTCCTTGCTCGCTACGCTCGCATTTTAATGTTAAAATACTGTAGGGCTACAGCATTATAAACTGATAAATGATTACAACTGAGCAATTACTGCAAAATTTCATGGTCAATTGTTGGCTTGGCGCGCATTACAGCATTAGATATCATGGCTGGCGCGATTTTCGTTTAACCAGAACGCGTGTGGCGCGCTTTTTGTCAGTATTCCATATAGGGTTCACGTGATGCTCGAAGCCCCAGACTACCGGTAGTTAGCGTGCTGGTTTAGTTGTTCACGTGCTGCTCGAAGTCCCAGACTAGGTAACCAGCCAGTTTAGTTGTTCACGTGCTGCTCGAAGCCCCAGACTAGTTAATGTGCTGGTTTAGTTGTTCACGTGCTGCTCGAAGTCCCAGACTAGGTATAACCAGCCACTTTAGTTGTTCACGTGATGCTCGAAGCCCCAGACTACCGGTAGTTAGCGTGCTGGTTTAGTTGTTCACGTGCTGCTCGAAGTCCCAGAATAGATAAATCAACAACATTAACGGATGAGTGAGTTAAACCGATAATAAATAATTTATTCTGATTCAATGAATTACATTGGCAGATTGGTCTTACTCTATTCATGTATTCAATGTTAAAAACAGGTTTGAATTTACCGCCAATATATAGGTGGCAGATCTGATCTGCCACCCTATAGCTTTCCAGTACAAAATAATAACATGTCTTTCAATAATTTAAATTTCCCGCGCTATGGAGCAGGGTGGCATCTTTTAGGGACTTGTCTCGGTCCGGAAACACCCCCAACCAGCCAACTTGTCTGCTTGTTGTCGTTGCTCGATGGCAATGAAGCGGGTTGGCGAACGAGAAAGTAAAATTGCAATTGTTCCCATAGCTGCATAGGTTTAGTTGGAATTGTGGACCATACTTGTTGCATGTATTACTGTATTAGGCCTAATTATAATTTTTAGTTAATTTCGTACTCTTTAAATAATATAGGCCTATCTTACAATACCGGTATAATTATGTTGAGAATCACGTACCGGTAATTTGTTGTGGCGTTTTATACTAAGTGTTATTCCAGTAGGTATTCATGTAGGCCTAATTAATAATTAATAAATTTTTAATAATAGTTTTTTTAGTTAATTACCTATGTAATTTATAAGCCTAGTTAAGTATAGGCCTAGGCCTATGTCAGTATGTAATTTTTAATTAGCCTAATCAATCATTTTTTAGTACGTTTTTTTAAGTAAGTCTGTAAGGTAAAGTAACGACCAGGTTTTAGGTTATTTAGAGCTAGAACAGACAGACAAGACAGCTAGATAACTAATTTGTTCACGTCATCAAGCAGTCAAGTCTTTTCAAGTAGCCCCTTCCCCTTCAGCCCTTGCAGGTGCACGGTGCCTGGGTGCAGCCCCACACGTTTCTATATTCCCGGTATACTGGTATATACTGTTTAGCTAACTGTTCTGTCTGATCCTCGTCTGCTCATTCTGTAATTAGTTTTGTGTTTGTCAGTTTTTTTAATTTTAATACCGGTAATACTGTAATAATATCTTAATATGGCTGATACACGTTTATATGATGTGCTGGGAGTTTCACGAAATGCATCCGATTCCGAAATAAAAAGGGTAAGATGATTAAACCTCATTTCACTACTACTGTACTACCTACAACATCGTTCCGTCATCCTACATCTATGGTACCTGCAGACTGGTAATACACTAATACGGCAGGCAATAGTAGGCCTACCGTTATTTAGTATTCAACCTTGCTTGCAGCTAGGCGTCTAGTGAGCCAGTGCTCTGGCCTTGCTCATCCAGCAATGACTCGGTAGTTTGATTTGATTTGAATTAAGATGCCCCCTATAAATATAATATTTTATATTATTAACTATTAGAGGTAGGTGGTGTAAATCTGTAAATGCATGTCACGTCACAACTCACGAGCTCCTACGCTGTCGATATTCTTAGCACGAAATAGGCCTACCGTCTGACCGTCAGACCGTATTGAAAAACTTTCACCAGCAGCTTCCCAAAAATAGATATAACTCTCAGTTCCACATACTGACATAGGCCTACCCCTACACTTACTGACTGAGTGACGCATGTAAATGGATTTTGAGGACATACCACATACGGACTTCTGGTAGTAGTTAGGCAGAGGTTATTTTTGACTTTTCTACTCACAGTAATTGACTTAGTGGGTGTAGGTAGACACATTCAAATAAATAATTAATGATATATAAACCGTGTATCCCTTGTTTTCTAATGTATACTAGGCCTATAGTTAACCCAACCGTATATTTTTGGGTGTTAAGTAAATAAACTTTCTGTTAATTTCCAGGCTTATAAAAGATTGGCCAAGGAATTTCATCCTGATAGAAATCCAGAAGCGGGTGAACGATTTAAAGAAATCAGTTTCGCTCACGAGATTTTAACAAACTCCGAAAAGAAGCAGACTTATGATCGTTATGGTATGGACGGGTTAAAAGAAGGGGGTGGCGGTGGCGGCATGCATGGTTAGTATATGGAGACTCCTTAGTACAGTACCGTCCAGGTATGTATTTTATGTAAAGGATTTTTATTGTACCGTACCTATGGAATGACCTGCGTATATGTGTTTTAAGTGCCATTCAAGATGTCATTTTCTACAAATCTTTATCATAGTGCTTTAAATTAATAACACAACTAGTTCAACTCACTGTGGTTGAATTGAATTGAATTGAATTGAATTTAATGACATGACATTATAGATAAACAAATAATAAACGGTTAACACGGATTAAACAAACGTGACATCGTCACTAAAAGTAAAATAAGCACCCAGCCATTTAACACCACTGGGGCTGCACACAGTGAACTGTACATTATATGTGCAATATGCAATGCACAAAAAAGTGTTTAAAATTTAATTTAAAATAATTACGTACATAGTCATTATGGGTATATAATTAAAACCAAAAGTAAAATATTAAGTTAATGCTAGTTATTGCTAGGTATCTATGGAGTATTATGAGTTCCATAGTGTATCAGATCAGCCTGGGACTAGGGAGAACCGGAGCAGTTGTGATTGGTGCAGGGGGAGGGCGGATTGTCTCCATTGTGGTCTTCCAGGATCCCTTGCACGTATGGAGCAGATCAGTCTCATCTAGGTTCTTTTTAAATGCTTTGAGTGATGGTGACATTACAACTACATTGGGAAGAGAGTTCCAGGTGGGGATATGACGCACAGTGAAATGATGCTGGTGAATAGCTACATTTGAATGGGGGCGTTCTAATTTCCATGGGTGTCCTCTAGTTCTTGAATTAGAAGCAATGTGAAAGTAAACTCGATCTGATTGCCCACTTCGAATTATTTTATACATTTCAGTGATATCGATTTTGATCCGGCGTTCTTCTAGAGATTTGCATTTCAATTTAGTTAGTCTGCTGGAATAGCTTAAGGGGGGGGTACACCCCCCAATACCAACATTTTTATAATGTTATATATCTTCAAAAATATAGGCGGCACGCCATACCTCTATATATCATCGGATAGAGGAATAAAAACTGGTTTTAACTGAAATAAAAAAAATCAACAATTTTGGCCGCTAGGGGGCGCCACAGCAATAATCACAAAAATAGAGATACATTTTTTGAAACGAAATTTCTCCACCAATTCCCAATATTTTTCAAAAAATTTTTTTGCGCTATAATCACCTTGAGTAACTTTAAAATTCCATAAGAGGATTTTTTGATATCTGCTCTAGGTCGCAGTACACGTGTATATTAATAAATTTTTAGGTGTTGTAGGAGCTCCAAGTACCATAAAAGACGAAATAGGCCAAATTTTAAAAATTCCTCTTATGGAAAGTTGCGTCTCCGTGGGACCTTTCAGGGAAAAAAAAAATTTTTAAATTTCGCCAAGAAATGGCTGAATAAAAGCTATTTTAGTGCAAAATTATAAAGTTGAGAAAAACGCAATTAAACTTTCTGGTGTCTATTTCTGTTTTTCTGTCTGTCTGTCTGTCAAATTTATGTCTCTAAATAAGGAAGCACGCCGCCTCACTAAAATTTTCGTTATGGGGGTTTTCCAGGTCGCTGATTTCATTTCCAATCTCACTTTTTATTTCTGACTTCACATTGTCGGTCTGTCTGTCTGTCCGTCTTTATGTCAGTTTATAGGTCTATATGTCAAAACATAAGAAAGCACGCAACCTGGCCAAAATTTTTGTTACAGGGGTTTTCCAGGTCGCCGATTTCATTTCCGATCTCAGTTTTTATTTCTGACTTCACATTGTCGGTTGGTCTGTCTGTCCGTCTTTATGTCAGTTTATAGGTCTATATGTCAAAACATAAGAAAGCACGCAACCTCGCCAAAATTTTTGTTACAGGGGTTTTCCAGGTCGCCGATTTCATTTCCGATCTCAGTTTTTATTTCTGACTTCACATTGTCGGTTGGTCTGTCTGTCCGTCTTTATGTCAGTTTATAGGTCTATATGTCAAAACATAAGAAAGCACGCAACCTCGCCAAAATTTTTGTTACAGGGGTTTTCCAGGTCGCCGATTTCATTTCCGATCTCAGTTTTTATTTCTGACTTCACATTGTCGGTTGGTCTGTCTGTCCGTCTTTATGTCAGTTTATAGGTCTATATGTCAAAACATAAGAAAGCACGCAACCTCGCCAAAATTTTTGTTACAGGGGTTTTCCAGGTCGCCGATTTCATTTCCGATCTCAGTTTTTATTTCTGACTTCACATTGTCGGTTGGTCTGTCTGTCCGTCTTTATGTCAGTTTATAGGTCTATATGTCAAAACATAAGAAAGCACGCAACCTCGCCAAAATTTTTGTTACAGGGGTTTTCCAGGTCGCCGATTTCATTTCCGATCTCAGTTTTTATTTCTGACTTCACATTGTCGGTTGGTCTGTCTGTCCGTCTTTATGTCAGTTTATAGGTCTATATGTCAAAACATAAGAAAGCACGCAACCTCGCCAAAATTTTTGTTACAGGGGTTTTCCAGGTCGCCGATTTCATTTCCGATCTCAGTTTTTATTTCTGACTTCACATTGTCGGTTGGTCTGTCTGTCCGTCTTTATGTCAGTTTATAGGTCTATATGTCAAAACATAAGAAAGCACGCAACCTCGCCAAAATTTTTGTTACAGGGGTTTTCCAGGTCGCCGATTTCATTTCCGATCTCAGTTTTTATTTCTGACTTCACATTGTCGGTTGGTCTGTCTGTCCGTCTTTATGTCAGTTTATAGGTCTATATGTCAAAACATAAGAAAGCACGCAACCTCGCCAAAATTTTTGTTACAGGGGTTTTCCAGGTCGCCGATTTCATTTCCGATCTCAGTTTTTATTTCTGACTTCACATTGTCGGTTGGTCTGTCTGTCCGTCTTTATGTCAGTTTACAGGTCTATATGTCAAAACATAAGAAAGCACGCAACCTCGCCAAAATTTTCTAAAAAAAAGATTCTATCAAACATGAAAACTTGGCTGTTTCATTTCGATGCATGGCCTTCTAAACATCAATAACTTGTTTAGAAGGTCATGTTTCGATGGAAATTTTCATATTCGATGGAATCTTGGGAGTCTGCATATCTTTCTGTCGGTTGTCTGCCCTACCTATCAAACCTACAGACAGACCAACTACATTTCACAAAACATTACAACTGACATTGGAAATGGAATCACTGACTAGGAAAACCCCCATATCGAAAACTTCAGCTAGGTGGTGTATTTTATTATAAATTGATGGACAGACTGACACACAAACAGACAGACAGACACACGAACAGACAACCAGGCAGGAAGACAGATAGATGGACTTGATTCCACCAAACATCAAAACTAACTTCGGAAATGAAGCCAACGCCAATAACAACTGCCAAAACGAAAATATGAGTACGTCATATGGTTTCTTATATATTGTTGGACAGAATGACAGACATATGAACGGACAAACGGCTATAACTCCAGAACTAAAAGAGATATCGCTAAGCCGTTTTCAGATTTGAAATCCTCATTAAATTCTGCTCTAAGTGAAATAAAAAACAAAATTTTGAAAATTTTGACCCAGGGGGGGTGTACCCCCCCCTTAAACCAGATAGACCGGGTAACCACCGCGTAAACTCTCTTTGAACCTGTTCTAACCTGTTTATATCTTTGTCGAGCATTGGAGACCAAATGGGGCTATTATATTCGAGAATTGGTCGAACAAAAGTGCAAAATAGATAGAATTGAAACTGGCTATTACGGTGGCCGAATGAACGTCTAATTTGAGAGCTCGATTTTCTTGCCTTGGCACAGATGAAATCGACATGTTCACTAAAGAGTAAATCATTTGAAATGATAATTCCAAGGTCTTTGTTGCATTCATTAGTGTTCAAGAGAGTTCCATTCATATTATAAGTATGAGTAACTGAGGTAGAAGAATTTGGGGCCATAAGTGAGACTAGACAGCACTTTTTAACATTAAACTCCATATTCCAATCAGAAGCCCAACTAAGGAGAGAATCGATGTCTTGTTGCAAGTATAACGCATCATCATTGCTTGAAATATGTCGGTAGAGCTTAGTATCATCCGCATATAATTTGATGAATGTTTCCTTCAGAATGTTATCACCAATGTCGTTTATGAAAATAATAAAAAGTAGTGGGGCCAGGATACTGCCCTGCGGAACACCACTTGTAACCTTAGCACAGGCAGAGAGACATCCATCAATGATTGTATGTTGATATCTAGTCATGAGAAATACAGAGATCCAATGCAGCAGCAACCCAGAAATTCCTGTAGATTCTAATTTTGAAATAAGCTTACTGTGGGAAACTTTGTCAAATGCTCTCTTAAAATCCGTATAAATAATGTCTACGCGCCCTCGGAAGTTGCGAATATTTACCCAGTCCAGAGAACACTCCAGAAGCTGGGTGAAAGTAGATTTCCCTTTTAGGAACCCATGTTGCCGAGAAGAAATAAATTTTGACTGGTAGAGATGATTCAGAATTTTCCCCCTCACAATAGTTTCCATCAGTTTTGCTAATAATGATGTCAGTGAAATTGGCCTGTAATTCAAAGGGTTGGAACGGGAGCCCGATTTTTTAAATACGGGAACGATATGCGATAAAACCCATGAATCCGGAATAATACCTGAGTCCAAAGATTGTTGGAACAGCCTAGTTAGTGGAGTAGCAAGAAACGGAGCCAAATTGCGCAACAATATTGATGGAATGTGGTCAGGTCCAGGTGCTTTGCCGGGTTTCAGCTTAGAAAGGTTCTTGAACCATGATGTTGTTTGTTACCATGATGCCGAATTTTAAATTTAGACTTTAAATTAGACGTTTTAAAAATGTGTCTTTTGCGAAACTACAATCTTCGCATCAGCGCCATTTTCATATCATTAGAGAGCTTACGTTGCCAGGATTCCAACGTAACAATGTTTGAATTTCTTTTGAGAAACAGCTGAGATAGGCGTTAAAATATTGCAAGAATTATCGTTCGATGGAGACCAATCATTACCGGTATATATAGTAAATACACAACATTCTAGAACGTATTATTTATCTCATGAGTAAATGGGCAACCACGGTATGCCTACGCATTACCTCTTGTTACGTAGCTACTAGCTACACATACATGAGCAAAGTGTGTATTTAGTCTCAGCCGTTTTTCACGAATTTTAAACATTGTTACATATATTTGGAATCCTGGCAACGTAATCTTTCTAATGATATAATTAAATCCCGGTTAATGTGAAGATACGATGCGGAGTGTGCAATTTCGCAAAATACACTTTTTTTTAAAACGCTTTTAAAAAATTTAAAATTTCGGCTTCATGGTAACATCGACGTTGAGTTGAACTACACCATATTCCTTAACAACAACCATTTTATTTATTTCAAATTTCAATCAAATATTACGAAATTCGCTATAAATATAGCTCGATAACTATTCTTACTACTGGCAGGGCCGGATTTTTTGAATTTCTAAGCTATTTTGATTCGACTAACATTTACCCCCCATTGCTGTTACTACTGACGGTGTTTGGGGCCGCGAAGGGAGTCAAGAGCCACTTTATCCATCATCTGGCGTCACACTTTGCTTCCAAGGAAGGGTGGAGCGAGAACAACCCCCTGGAATCGTTCTTGGGTGGATCAGGGATCGTTTGTCAATAGCTCTATTGTGGGTAGTTTAGGTCTGTGTCTCAGGGGTGGAAGACGGTCCGTTAGCTTAGACTTGAGGATGCAGCCTGGGTTTGGTAGGCGGATTAGGTTAGGTTAGGAACAATGCGATTCTAGGAGGAGCTTTATTTAAATTTGTTTGTGGACTAAATAACATGGCGTACGTGGTGGTGGGATAGTGATTTGTGCTATAAGAATATATTATATTATTGATTTTGATACAACAAGACGTTAAAAATCTCTATTTGGCAATATTAACCAACTTCAGTCGGCTTTATTTTTTGCTTCGAATCTGAAAAGCGTCCAAAAAAGAAAAGCGTTCAATTTCAGCAATAACATTTTGACACGTAAATCGCTGTAATTCTATTTATTTTTTACTCAATTCTAGAATATTAATAACGCGTAATGAAGAAACATGTTCGGTGTTTTAAACGTTCAGCTAAAGAATAATTAATATTCTAGAATAAAGACAAAAAACATTATAATTAAATCGATTTACGTCTCAAAATTTCCAACGTAGTATTTTGATAATTGTAGCTAAACCAGGGTGCTGCAATAAAAGTTGCAACGTGGGGGGGGGGGGGGGGGGGGGGGGATGCAATAAAATAATATCTGTGCCAATTTTGAGTGAAAATTGAAGCGGTTTTCAGATTCAGAATCTGCAGATATTACATTCTAAAGCCTAAAGCCAACAGAGATAGTTCAATATTGCGAAACGGTCATTTTTCATCGGCATGTTGTAGCTACCGGTACGTTTGTACAAAATTGAAACTATCTTTATACCGAACTTCGTAGCACTTAATAAACTTTAGGGGGGTCCCTGTCATCGGAATATGACCCTATATATATCACCGGTCATGGTGTAGCCTAAGTTAAGTAAAAGTTGTACCGGTACGTTTCAAACTTGATAATGCGAGGGGGGGTGGCTATTGGTGCAAATCTCATCTCGGCAAATAAATTTCTCGTCTCGCTTGTCTTTAATTTTGAATTAGTTAAGATAAAGGAGTAGGTTCAAGTGTTACATAGGGAGTCATAGATTACACGAGGGAATTGTAATTGTGTCTTCGCATTTTCGTTGATATGCCGCAATATTATTCTTAATGCGTTGCAGCATGTCGATTGGGGAGGCATTTTCTAGAAGTGGAATTCTTATATAATTTTATTTCTGAATCCTGTTTCAGGGTTTGAAGACGTCTTAGGTGGTTTATTTGGCGGGCACGGTGGATTAGGTGGCGGTTTATTTGGATTCCCTTTTGGTGGCGGCCCAAGTAGAAGACGAAAGGGGGAAGATACAATGCATCATTTAAGGTGAGTCCCAATATGGAAGATACATTACATCCATTTAGGTGAGTCCCATTATGGAAGATACATTACATCCATTTAGGTGAGTCCCATTATGGAAGATACATTACATCCATTTAGGTGAGTCCCATTATGGAAGATACATTACATCCATTTAGGTGAGTCCCATTATGGAAGATACATTGCATCCATTAAGGTGAGACCCAATATGGAAGATGCATTGCATCCATTAAGGTGAGTCCCAATATATTGTTTCTTTATTTCACCTAGAGTAGAATTTAATGAGGATTACAAATCTGAAAACCGCTTAGTGAGACCTCTTTCAGTTCTCGAGTTATCACTGTTTTTCTGTATGACGGTATGTCCGTCAAATTGTAAGAAAGACAGAAGACCGACAGACAGATAGACTAGATTCCACCAAAAATTAAAACTGACATCGGAAATGAAATCAGCGACCCCAAAAACCCCAGTAATGAACATTTTAGCTCGTTGGTGTGCATCCTTCGTGCCAGAAATAATTCACCTACCAGAACACAGACAGCCAATTTTGG
>JAUCBJ010007520.1:0-97799 GCA_032718475.1 Nemertoderma westbladi
ATACTGCTGTACCGTAAACTGCTTGAATTATCGAAAGTATAAACTGTTACCTAACTAATCTCACGAATCGAATATCACCTAACTCATTAATCATATTGTTTGTACTGTTATTTTACCGTCAGTTATTAATTGTAAATATTTGTTGATGGAAATATTGCTATTTGGATAATACGGATAAATCACCCAATTCCCAATTTTCTTGATAACACTACAGGTTAGAGAGACCGGCTATATATAACAATTGCGATTTATATTAATGTGGTGTGTATTGAATCCAATGTTATTTAGCAGACCCTACGCGAGTCAATTACTGCTCTCTTTATGTGTGATCAAATATACTGACTGTCGGCAGAATAGTGTGTATGATTGTGATTGGTAACAAAGTATTTCCTAAAGAATACGTTTTATACTTTAATCAGCAGCAGTATCGTTGCGTTTAGTATAAGTCTTAGTTCTGTTTAAATAGGTAAAGCGCCACGTCCTAAAGGAACTGTTAATATTTCCCGAAAGCCAATAATATCTGTCAGAAATTAATTATTAACGATCTATCGAATAATACATTAGGTATACACTGCAACCTTACACTGTAATAATACAATTCAAGCATCCGAATTCAGTCTCCCGGGTGTAGATCCATCGGGTGAATGATCGCGCATGGGCTGATTTCGGCTAATGTTTTGCGTATTAGCATAAATTATTGTCGTATGCTAAAGTGGTTGTAATTAACTAAAAGACATATAAAATTTGGCAGGTTAAACTGCTAAAGGTCTTCGAAAGCGCGAACACGGGGAATTCAAATATGGTATCGGTTTTGCTCCGCGGACGCTATTAAAAAAATAAGGGCCAAAAATAAAATTTCGCGCTTCAAACTCGCTTCGCGGGAAATCGTCTAGCTCGAAAACTACTTAATTTACGGGAGATTTGTTTACACAGACTTATAGTGCATTAAATTATCTATCTAACAGCGTTAGTTACAGCGCATTAGCTTTTATACAACTGGTGCGGCAGACGATCGTGTGAAATAAAATATTTAAAAAAAGGGACGAAAAAATTTTTTTTTTTAAATAAATCGCTACTCTATGATAATTTAGCGTATTGCGCCAAAAGTACATTTAATATTTAGCAAATTACCTCCGCTATCTTTTTTCTTAAAATTTATAATTAAAGTTACGAATTTTAAAGGTCAAAAAATATCACGAAATTTTGGCCCTTTTTTTTCATTTTTTTTTGGGGCCAGAAATAACCCCCTCTCAAAAGATAGAAAAAAAAATTACGGCAAAGAATATACCAATTTTATTGAATTTGGACCTCCAGAACCGAAGTTAGAGCGATTTTAGTGAAAATATAAAAAAAAAATTTTTACCAAAAATTAAGAATGGCCAATATTGGATTTCGTACCCGCGAACTTAGGTTTCATTAACGTGATTGATTACCACTAGACTATGTGACCAAGTGAATTTGAAATTTTCGAGTGACTATATTTAAACATCAATAACTTCGGTTCTACTGGGCCGTTTGATCTGAAACTTTTTTCATTGGATAGAGGATAGATTGTAGTGTGTGAAATAGGATACAACTTTGGAAAAGACGCATGTGCACTTAGTGCAAAATGCACTTTAATAGTGCACATTTTTTCGATAATTCAAACAGTATTATTTCAAGTTCTATACATCCTAGAATGTTAGTTTTTGGGTTAAAATGTAGTTTGGAGTGATTTCTAACTATAATCTTAACATTTGTTTATCTTTTTATGTCTATAAAGTGACTTAAAATGTCCATGAATATGGTCCAAAATCGCAAATGTCGCGATTTATTAAATTGGATTTTTTACACTTTTAGCGACTGACACTTGATCACGCACCATCGTAGATCGGTTTAGGATAGACATAAGTGTGTTAAATAGGAACCACCTTTAGGATCCGCTAAAGTGCACTTGTGCAAATATGTGTGCAAATGTGCAATTTTTTTTAATAAGGTCAAATTGTGTATTATTGTGTTCTTTTCGTTGCTAATAATTTATTTTCATATTAATATGTTGTTTGGACCTTACTGAGCGCATTAGGGATATGTGTACAAATAACCGGTCCTTATAAGGGTTCGATTGGGTAAATTAATAAAACCTAAGGTTGTAATATTCTAAAAAAACAGTGTGATCTTAAATGAATTTTAAACAATAAATAGAGATCAGATAACAAATGGACCACACAATTTATTAAAAAAACTCGCACCTTTTCGGACTTATCGCTTCAATTTTATTCAACAGTGGATATTTGGGGGAAGTTAGATGAACTGCATTTATGCAGTGATTCTAACTTTCCCCTTCTTAATATAATATACCAAAGGCACATTCTTTGGAGGACCTGTTGTTTACTATGTAGACTTTGTTCAACCTAAACAGCTTAAGTCAGATTAACAATATTATCCTGTAAAATTTCTAAGCAATGAGTGGTATGAATAAAGCTGATCTTCGAACTATGGCTCTGTAATTAAATTTTATTACTTCAACATTTATAGGGATTTACCAGTGAAAGAAACCTAGAATCCATTATCACAATGTAACAGTATCAATAACCATATCTATTCTATGTAGATCATAATAGAGACATCCTTGATTCATATATTATAATTTCCGAGCTGAAATGTTTCGGTGACTATAACTTACAGGCTTCGTATTATGTACAAACGACTGAGTAGTATATATTAATATTAATGGGTTACCGGTATATAGAACGAGTGAACACTGTGAGCGAACATATATTACATAAAATTTAGAGTAAAATAAAATTAACGAGTCCAGTTCGTCTCCCCTCGTGTCAACCGACCCATACCCCCATCCTTCCCCCTCCTTCCACGCGTTTCCCTTTACCTCGTGGTCTTTTGTCAAGTAAATATTCCATTTGGGTCCGCCTAGGTGGGAAGAAACATTTTTTAAAAACATTCAGTAAGGGCGGCGTTGAGTGAGGTGAATTCGCCGCCCCTCCAAAGGACGCAGTCTACATACTGGACGCGTAGTTACTGCGAAAACGGTGTTCCACCCCCCCCCCCCCCCCCCATTCGACCTATTTTCCAAGGTACGATTTTCTTGATTTTTCGAGGGGGGACGCGTAATGCCAAAAAAATAAGATTCTTCAGAGCTTTTAGCGAATCTATCGTTTTGACGGACATGACGGACAATTGTCTGGTTTTTTTGTCTTTTTTTCACTAGGACTCTTAAAAAACCTCTATTTGACGCATCCAGAGACACCGAGAATCGAAAGAGGGGGTCTAAATTAGCCATTTCCACTTCTTGGAATACCCCGCCTCCGGGCTTGTTTTCAATCTATTGTCCGTCAAAGTTGAAAAAACTGACAAAATGACGTTGCGGGATCCGTAATAACTCGCCTACTATTTATCGTACGGGAACGAAAGTAACGCAGTTGCAATGATGACGAGTGGGTCTACCTTCGTATCGAATGGGGGTAAGAGATTTATTAAAATTTCGGGTGGAAAAAGGGGCCGTAAATTTGTACGTTTTTATCTGTCTTTTTTCGAAATTTTATTTCCGAAATGTTTAATTCGACAACGCGGGTAGGAATCCACTAATGCTTTTATGAAACTCGTAGAAGATCATTGGGGCTACGTTTCTATCGAGTGCGGGTACAAAAAATATGTCAACAATAGGGGCCAAAAAGGGCCAGAATATGAAAAATATTTTTTATCGAATAATTTTTTATTTTTCACTTTAGTAGGTTAAGGTACATTTTATACGGTCAATATCGATACTGTACGGGGAATTCAAATATGGTATTGGTTTTGCTCCGCGGACGCTTAAAAAAATGAGGGCCAAAAATAAAATTTCGCCCTTCAAACTCGCTTCGCGGGAAATCGTCTAGCTCGAAAACTACTTAACTTACGGGAGATTTGTTTACACAGACTTATAGTGCGTTAAATTATCTATCTAACAGCGTTACTTACAGCGCATTAGCTTTTATACAACTGGTGCGGCAGACGATCGTGTGAAATAAAATATTTAAAAAAAGGGACGAAATTTTTTTTTTTTTAATAAATCGCTACTCTATGATAATTTAGCGTATTGCGCCAAAAGTACATTTAAAATTTAGCAAATTACTTCCACTATCTTTTTTCTTAACATTTATAATTAAAATAACGAGTTTTAAGGGTCGAAAAATTTCGCGTAATTTTGGCCCTTTTTTTCATTTTTTTGGGGTCAAAAATACCCCCTCTCAAAAGATAGAAAAAAAATTACGGCAAAGAATATACAAATTTTATTGAATTTGGAGCACCAGAACCGAAGTTAGAGCGAATTTAGTCAAAAATTAAAAATATTATTTTTTGCAAAAAATTAAGAATGGTCAATATTGGATTTCGTACCCACGAACTTAGGTTTCATTAACGTGATTGATAACCACTAGACTATGTGACCAAGAGAATCCGAAATTTTCGAGTGACTATTTTTAAACATCAATAACTTCGGTTCTACTGTGCCGTTTGATCTGAAACTTTTTTCATTGGATAGAGGATAGATTGTAGTGTGTGGAATAGGATACAACTTGGGAAAAGACGCATGTGCACTTAGTGCAAAGTGCACTTAAAAAGTGCGCATTTTTTCTATATTTCAAACACTATTATTTCCAGTTTTATTCATCGTATAATGTGATTTTTTGGATTAAAATGTAGTTTGGAATGATTTCTAACTATAATCGTAACATTTGTTTAACTTTTTATGTATAATATAAAATGACTTAAAATGTCCATGAATATGGTCCAATATCGCAAATGTCGAGATTTATTAAATTGGATTTTTGACACGTTTAGCGACTGACACTTGATCATGCACCATCGTAGATCGGTAGAGGATAAACATAAGTTTGTTAAATAAGAACCACCATTACGATCTGCTAAAGTGCATTTGTACAAATAAGTGTGCAAAAGTGCAAATTTTTTAATAAAGTCAAATTATATAGTATTGGGTTATTTTCTTTGCAGATACTTTATTTTCATATTAATATGTTGTTTGAACCTTACTGAGCGCATTAGGGATATGTGTACAAATAACCGGCCCTTATGAGGCTTCGATTGGGTAAATTAAAAAAACATAAGGTTGTAATATTCTAAAAAACCAGTGTGATATTAAATGCACTTTAAACAATAAATAGAGATCAAACAACAAATGGACCACACAATTAAAAACTCGCACAATTTTGTAATTATTATATCGCTTCAAATTAATTCAACAGTGGGATTTGGGGAAAGGGGGAAGTTACAGTGTGCATTCGGGGGAAGTTTGGTGAACTGCATTTATGCAGTGAATCCAAACTTCCCCCTTTGATATATCATATACTTAACCCTATTCCACCTGGGGTTGGGCAGAATCTGCCCAACACTTTTTATTTTCAGAAATTCATGATGATGATTTTTATGTATTATTATGAAATTCATTGACTTTTCCTAGAATTTAATTGGCTTTCTGATGGTAACCAAATATTTTTTTCATCATTTGTACTTTTTGTGCTATGGTGCGTTTTTCTTATCATAGTCGCATTTTTTTATTATAATATCTTTATTAGCCTAACTAACTAGAAAAGATAATCCCTGGTTGGATAGTTCCACTAGTCAACAAGCTAGAATACAACCAATTACGGTCCAGGACATTCATTTGGCTGGGTTATAAAATTAAATTCAAACAGGAGATTGTCTACTGCTTGGATTAGTACACATCAATCACATTATTTTTTAATAACAAAATACTAAACTGACAGATAAGCAATAAGTCTACTAGGATGAAACAACAACCACCATTGAACCCAGTATATTCCTAATGTAATACAGCAGACATAAACAGAGGTGAATAAATCTATTCAATAACAACACCCCTGGGTGTCTCTAATTGTCTGCTATTAGTTCAATTATTAATAGTGAATCTTACATTAGTAAACTGTCTGCCAAAATATCGAATGTCAACAATCCACATTCTTCCATGGTCTATTAATTTTCACTTGGGATGTCTGGCAGAGTTAGGCAGACAGTGGTGTTGGGAGGAGTATGTATAGTATTATCTCATCTTTTTACTATAATGGGTTATCATCATGAAAATTAAATTATATGGATATATTATTTTAAATTATGAATATATAAAATTCAGAACAGATGCATTATATATTTTTCTACAAACCTGCGAAAATTTGGAAAGTTTTCGTTATCGATTATCGTTAGATTATCGTTACATTTTAGTGTATAATAAACTGTTGGGCATTTATGCCCAACCCCAGGTGGAATCTCGGACAAAAGAGCCCAGGTGGAATAGGGTTAAGACATGCTAGGGTGACGGGGAAATATTTGTTACTGTCACACTTTGCTTCCATTTATCCTATCCTTTATTATTACCCCAGTCAGATAAGAGATAATAAATCAGTAAAAACTAAACTAAACTGTCTTTCATGCAAACAAATTTCTAACTAAAGACGGGTGAATGACCATGACCATGGAAATAATTTTAAATATAATTGTATATCAACTATTTGGGGAGGCTTCCAAGTTAAACCCGAAAACAATTATTTTGTTACATATATAGTAAATAACGTTGTATGTTCTTCTTCCTCTCATAGTTAAATATAAATGAAATATCTCTGATCGCTATGCCCTGTAACATTTCACAACCAAAATATTTAAGTGTGAAAAGTGTAGGCCTACCACACTCCGCCCAAACAACCGCAAACGCATAGCCAACAAATTTAACAAAAGGTTACATACATGTTGGGTTCACGACGAGATGAGTGAAAATTGATCGCGTAATATAAAGTAAAAAATTAAGAGACGGGCTGGCTCTCCTCCACTTTCTTACCCAATGGAAATGTTGTTGTTATAATCTAATATTGGGGCGGGTTTCTCTCGGTATATATATATATAAATATACTATACATAAATAGTGTCTAGTAATAGGATTTCCTTAGCCCAACCGAGGTATGACAAATGTCCTTCACCAACTATATATAATAACAAATAACTTATATTTCGACAAATTACATGGCTTTATCAAAGTTAAAGGGCCTAGTAAGTAGTACTCTTAGAGCAACTAAAGAAATACTATACATATATATACAGTATAATATTCCACCATGCAGAATACATTAGGATAACAAATTAACATTAACAAGAAATACATTAGAATTACATTACAAAATATTCTATTTTTTTTATATTCAGATTAAATATTTAATTTGACCTTTTTTCTTGCTGATCCAACGTCTCCCCAGAGTTTCCACATCCCAGTTGACCATATCCGCCAGACAATCCTCTTCATATATTTCGCATCTGTCAGTGAAGTTGAAAGACCAGCATTGTTCATTCCGCTCACAATCAATGCTGCATTGGTTGGCAGATGTGGCTTTGGTAGATATACCAAGTTGGGTTTCGATAGTGCAGAAATGGTTGAGGAAAAGACCACCGAGCGATAAGCCTACCACATTGGACAAAATGAAGATGGTAAGACTTACCAACGTTGCATACATATCTTATTGTTTATATGACATGGTGATAAATTGATTTTCTGGCTCCATTTGCTATAGAGTTGTTTAATAACATAATTTTTACATATTTACTGACTGTTTATTATAATATGTTTTAAATTATTTTCTTATTAATAATAATAATGATCATAATATATGTCTATGTCTATGTGTCTGTGTCTGTTATATATGTCTATGGTATTTCTGTGCAAATTTATGTTAGTCGGAGGGTGTAGGGGGTGGGGGGGTTGTGGGTGTTGTTCAGTATTCGTTTAGCACGATTGCTAATATCTCAGTTATTTTACAACGACATTTTATTACATATTTGGAATCCTTACATGCCAAGTCCTTACAAACAATGAGAAATTATCGGATATCTAACGACATAAAGCTCGTTGTTTTATAAAACAATGACACAACTTAATGTTTCCAAATTTGAGCCTAAATTCTCGAATGGTGTGATTGCCTTGTAAAAGCGGTAGCATGCCCACTTAGCTTAGCGTGCCCACTTAGCTTAGCGTGCTCACTTAGCTTAGCGTGCCCACTTTTTAGTCAAGGTAATTGTCACTCGCATATGTTGCATATGCTGTCTCTGCATACAAACTGTATAAAAACTTGGCAATTAAAGAGGCGCCATCCGTTCCTTACAACAAGTAACTGCCACGAGAGAGGAGCCATAATTTTAGCTGTGGTGGTTCAATTTAACACGTTCGTTCGTTAACACGCACCACGAGGCTCAGTTATGAGATACAGATTAATATTGAGCGATTCTACTGTATCACAAACTTGGAATTTAAGAAATTTAATCAAACACCAGTAAATCAAAAAGAGGGAAACCCTCCCCCCCCCCCTCACCCTCTTAACCTCCCTCTTAATCTGCACCACCCCAACCCAACTAGGATCGGCATGCTGCATTGCAGCTGCATTTTTAAGAATGCTGTGCCGGCTTGTCAACAAAATTGCACCGCCACAACTCCCTATCACCCATGACATTTGCTAGATCATCCGCATCTTTAAGGCCAGTGTCCTTTAAGATGCGTCTCAAGAAAGTCATGGGCTGTCCACCATGCTTATTCACTCCATGAGGCTGCCAAAGTACAAGATTATGCACTGGCTGGTCCTCACGGCGAAAGCAATGTCCTGCAAAGCGGAGGCGATTTTGTTCTAGTGTCAAGCTTGGGGGAACCAATGAGACACCTCCAATGTTATATAGTGTCTGGTTGGAGATGTGTGCATTGTACTTGACACAATGAACCCGGCGTAGCATTCTTGTGAATGTGCCATCCAGAGATTTGGTGTCCTCAGCAGTTAGGGCCCAGCATGGACTCCCGTAGAGGAGTACTGGAACTACTGCTGCTCTAAATAATCGGACCTTAAGTTCCCGATTAATTCTAGGTGACTTCCAAATCCTGGAAAGCCTATTCAAGGCTGCCCATGCCTTTCCCTTACGTATTCGAAGGTCCTCACCTGACTTCCGGATCCATGATCCCAGGTAACAGAAGTCGTCCACATGCTCAAGCATACCATCCTTTGAGCTTATGCTCATCCGATCAGAGACTTGCTGAGGACGTTCAAAGTTAACTGTCAGAATTTTGGTCCTTCTGGAGTTAATAAAAAGACCAACACTAGAAGCAGCATGTTCTAATGAGCTGAGGAGCCGTTGGGCTCCCTCTAATGATTCTGAGAGTACTCCTAATTCATCAGCAAAGTCTAGATCAGTTAGGTACTTGGCAGGATTTCCTCGACTTCTGGAGCCAGTAGGTGGAGTTATCATCACCCCATCATCATTATGATGATCTAAGGACATGCGTAGAACATAGTCAACCGCAATAATGAACAAGAATGGTGCATGTGTGTCTCCTTGGAGGACGCCCCATAACACTTCAAATGGTTTTGTGTCACCGTCAACAGTAGACACAAATGTTGTCGAACCATCGTATACTGATCTGATTGCTGCAATAATTTCATCAGGAATCCCATATAATGAAAGTATGCTGAACATATGTGACCGAGAGCCTGAATCAAAGGCCTTGAAGAAGTCAACAAAGATAACAGCCAGATGCCTGTCTTTCTTTTTTGATAATTCTTCAATTATCCTTCTAAGTGCCAAAATGGGCTCCATGGTCCCACGACCTTTACGGAACCCATTCTGATTTCCACGGAGCAGTCTCTCAATGGGATCCCTGATGCGATTTAATAGAATCCTATTGTATAGCTTTGCAGCAATCGAGATCAATGAGATTCCCCGAAAAGAACCATAGAGTGTTAGGTTGCCCTTCTTGGGAACTGGCTCCAACTTATTTGTTTTCATTTCTTGTGGGACTCTCGTTGTTCGGTACATGTCTACTATGATGGGATAGATGAGCTTTAAACACTCAGGTATTTTAAAGACCTCAGGGGGAATACCATCTACTCCACTGGCACGATTGGTCTTAATGCTCTTTGCAGCAGCCTTCACTTCTGCAAAGGAGATATCGCCAATGGGAATATCTGGGAGTACAGACTCAGACACTTTTACTTCTATAAAGTTATCAGGAAATACCCTGTCATTATTGAGGAGCTTTTCAAAGTGGGCTTTCCAACCATTGAGGCGATCGGCTGGTGATTCAGCAACCTTGGTGGTTGGTTGGCTTTTCCGCCCAGTAAGCAGATTGATCGATTTCCATGCCTGGGATGATTGCCTGCTGTCGTCAGCATCATTGATGGCATCAACCTGTTGGTTTATTAGCTCCTGTAGATTAACAGAGTACTGCCTGTTTAGGGACCTAGATGCAGCCTTAACTGCATTCTTGGCCGCTGTAGTCTGTTTGAGTCGGGACTCTTTTCTCCCTCTTAATCTGCACCACCCCAACCCAAAGGCGCACATAGGATTGATGAAAGGCAGAGGTATTAACATAAAATTTGTGTTTTAAAAGTAATATGTTATATTTATTTTTAATATAACACAAAGTACAACTGGAATATACAAGCAGTACAAATTTCTAGCATAAATAATTAAAGATCGCATATTATTTAATTTACTTAACCAACAAAGAAATCAATAAACACATGTTATTGATAACATGCTAAACTCATAATATATTATATATTTTAGGCGTGGAGGCGACCCAATTTGTGAGAAATATAACACTTTACCTTATGCTGATAGTATTGATATTGAGATATTAATTATCATGTCAACACCTCAACGAAATTATTTAGCTAATTTATTCTAAAAAATCATGATTAAGTACTCGTCCAATCATTTTGTAAGCTAAACACAATAACCAAGCTGGCTTATTAGTCTGGCTCATTACAATGCTGCCCTTGAGTAGAGGTGAGGTGTGGTTGGACTGGTTCCCAGTTGTATAATTGTTAAGTATAATTATTTAAATCTTATACTAGAAAGTAATTAATATCCTTTAAGAGGCAGGTTGAACGGCAGGCATTGCGGAACAGTAAGAAGTGCACATTGGAGGTGTCTCATTGGTTCCCCCAAGCTTGACACTAGAACAAAGTCGCCTCCGCTTTGCAGGACATTGCTTTCGCCGTGAGGACCAGCCAGTGCATAATCTTGTACTTTGGCAGCCTCATGGAGTAAATAAGCATGGTGGACAGCCCATGGCTTTCTTGAGACGCATCTTAAAGGACACTGGCCTTGAAGATGCGGATGATCTAGCAAATGTCATGGGTGATAGGGAGTTGTGGCGGCGCAATTTTGTCGACAAGCCGGCACAGCATTATTAAAAATGCAGCTGCAATGCAGCATGCCGATACTAGTAAGAAATGCACAACACACATGCAGACTGAAGACAGGTAGGCCTACTTAAATGCGATATGATTTAAAGATGGCGGCTGCCGCTACCTAATGGCAAATAAACATTGTAGGTCCAGGATGAGTGACAGATGATGTCCTTCAGCCCCGGGATGCGGCACAGCGCTTGTTTTCTTGGACTAACTGACACCTGGCTGCCCGGTTGGACTTAGATTAATTACTGGCACCCGGTTGCACTTACTGACACGTGCAGACGTGGTTTGACTAAACTGGCACTAGGTTGGACTTGGTTGCTCTTGGCCGCATATGGTTAACTAAATACTGGCCCCGAAACAGCGAAAGTAAAAGATTATATTATATGTTAATAAATTCACAAAGAAGGAGAGACAGAAGCGACGGTTTTCAATACCTGTGCGAATGTTTATTCCCTTAGCATTCTGATTGCCGCGGTTTTCAATATCTGGGCGAATGTTTATTCCCTTAGCCTTCTGATTGCCGCCTCTATCAGTCTATACTATGTTAATGCCATATACTGTAGCAACCAACAGAACATAACACAACACAATCCTGGCCGCCGCCTGGATTCTATAACCAGTTTGGTGGATAAACAGTTCAAACATAAATCACGGTTGGATAGTTTTCCAAGCGGCGTCAAGAATAGTTAACTGGTTAATAGGTACTCCACTGCCGGCGCATCCCGGGGCTGGCGGACACCGGCTGTCACTCTCCTGGATCTGTCCTGCATTGTTTATTTGACATAGGTAGCGGCAGCCACACTCTTTAAATCACTTAGCTTTAAGTAGGCCTACCTGTCTGAAGTCTGCATGTGTGCAGTGCACTTCGTACTGGTCCGCAATGCCTAAGCTCTAAAATCACATACGGATTATTCTCCATAGGAATCCATTACATACGCACATACGCGTATGTGCATATGGATACGGATACGGCGAAAAGTTATACCCACTAATTAACTGCTTCTCGAAGGCCGCACGGAAATTCAACTTGAAAAATTTTTAAACTTTTGACAGACTACTTGTGTACCAAATTTGGATAGAGTCATTTGGCTAACGTTTAAAATTGAACATAACAGAACAACAGAACATTAGACACCGATTGAGTTAGTGGTACCCAGGCCCGTAGCCAGGATTTTTTATTTGGGTAGGCGAGGGAATATCAGGGTAGGCAGGCGCAAATGTTAATTTGGATACATTTTATAATAGATTTAATTGTATACAGTAGGTAGAAAGCAAACTACAGTAGGGTATACATGGAGTCCGCTATCAGCTCACCATTTGTATACAAAGCACAACATTAGCAAGCGCGAAATCGCGCAGGTCCGCGTCTACCAGTCTACTAAACTAACGCACGAACTGTCTCCTTGAATGGCTTTACTACCAATCGTACTACCAAGTCACCGGGAAGTGGGATTGAACTCGGTATTTAGGCCTAGAGAAGTCCAACGCTCTACCAACTTCGCCAATGCGCCATATGAAGCTAAAATTATCTAAACTCAACTAAAATTTTATAAACCTTAAACCCAACTGGAAATTAATAAGAAGAACACCATAACACCAACAACGGAGTGAATACTAGAGGTCTTGCTATGTGGACCTAAAAAGGCGGGGGAGAGTTGCAGATAAACATCCCTTTTATTGGTAATATAAAACACACTCGACAGAGGTACATACAGTAGCTACATCATACTGTCATAAGAAGATTCTATTCTGAACAAAATACTGTATGTACCATTACAGGATGGTTGGGTGCGACTTTCGCCCACTTACAAACTTCACCCGTGTCTAATCTTCGTCCGCGTCCAACCTTCGCCCAATAATTAGAAACCATATTAGTTACCAATTCAGGGAAAGGATCAGGTTAAGGAGACGGCTTTTTCTGTAAGGGTGGAGTAGGCCCAACTGTACTGTTGTAGTAGTAACTGTGTTGGCCTAAGAAAGGTATTATTAAAATAAAAGTAACTTACAATCTGAGCATAATATGTACCGGCGTTTGATTACTACAAGGCTAATGTTTAAAGAAGACGCATGGAACCAGAAAATAGTTGTGTAAAAATGTAAAATTATTACTAATGAAGTGAAATTTCTTGCAAAAAATTTGGTAGGCGAGACCGACGTTTGGGTAGGCGGCGCCTACCTTCGCCTTATACTGGCTGCGTGCCTGGTGGTACCCATATGCTAAACTCGCTTACTTTCGTGACTCAAATGAATTTGCAAAAATGTTCAATTTAGCTGTTACCTAGTGATTGCATGTATTTTGAATGATTGTATTATAAGGGCAGGGCATAGAGTTATTTGCTGATTGGAGAGAAAAAGTTCTCCATAACAACGCAGCCATTCAGATTTGCCCATACTTCATACATTCAATTCGCAATGTTACATATAATTAATTCAATGACTGCAAGCGTTCTCCATAGAAACAACTCAGCAGTTTCTCAGACAAAGATTTCTTTATACTTTCTTCTACCTTAAACTAACATTATTACATATAATTAATTTAAATTGTTGTAGCACCATCCCCATAGTAACATCGCAGGTAGTTCTCCTTCCATATCCCCCTACACTTATTACGTTCTACCTTAAACTCATAATGTTGAATATAAATTATTTAATGTATTAAATAATACCTGTGCGTGCGCTGCTATATTGAGCATTGATATTAATTATTCATAAACTCTAAGACGGATGATGGTAACTCTTACATTTTTCTGCTTCTTATCGATAAAATATATAATATTGGAGAAATTAAAAACAATTAAACATTAGGAAATTAATTTTATATTTGTGATATGTGCTATCCCAAATTAATAAATGTATGTACAGTACAGTTAACTACTTATCCCGAAATATTTTTCCTTTATTATTATATTAAGATCATACCACATTGTCGAATTCAAATCAATCTAGCTTCGAACATTAAGATAAATCAACTGAAGTGTGTGAGTGTTAATTTGTTCAATAATTGTTAATTTAAGTTGTGAATTTATAAAACTCATAATATTTTAACATATTTTTGTGAGTATGTTTTTATGAGTATTTCAGCCCACATTCCCTTGATCTTTTACACTTTCCACAAATGGCAAGAAATTCAAGGCGAAAGTTGTGTGTCTTATTGACTGTATCATTTCAGTGTGAATGGTGCAGTTCTGTATTGTGGTCATTGCAGCAACCACTAAGCCATCCAAAGGAACTTAAAACCTCTGATGTTCTCTTTCTGATCCTGAAATCACTATGTCCGCCCATTCCCTAGCCAATCAAATGACAACCATTGGGACTGTTGACATCTCTTATGCATTACGCAGCTGCTTTCTCCTCTAATATCCATATTGCACCCGGACTCACTGAAACAGCCCACTTCCCTACATAGGTGATGGAGTGCATCCCTATTTATAGGGAAATAGGTGTGTACACCTATTTCCCCCAGAACTGCCTTAAATATCACACTTTGCAACAAAGACAATGACTGACAATCTCAGCAATGATAATAGCAAATAATTTGATGATTGAAAGGCACAGGGGAGTTCCCTAAGATCGGAATGTAGAAGCTGATTAGCATCAGATAGAAGATTTTTCATTTTATTAAAATGGTTACCTTCAGGTCACCAACCCAGTGTGTTCCATTATTAGGTTGTTCAACTGAAACAGAGAGCTTCAGTTAATGAAGTACATTTTGAATTACTACGCTGCTGCCAGGTGCAACAGCTATTTGAATCTTGATGTAAGAGATTGAAAAAGTGCACCCTTGATGAGGATGGAACACTATATCATCACAAATCCACAATCTCCTAGGGGCAAATTCAGTTCTTCAATCACTCCTTTGCATCATAGAGAATGAGTAAAGTATGACAAAGAAATCATACAATAAGCTAAATAAAGAACTGTCATTTGAACGCCAGGCGAGATCTTTACTTGAGGCCAAACTTGAAGTAATCAACAGAGTAGATAACACATTTAGTGATTCAAATTCTCAGTACATTGTTACAGACTCTATCAAATCTCCAATTCGAGAGGACAATAATCCCCACATCTGAAATAAAGTCACCAATAAGATATCTTCATCCAATGCTACTGCCAACAACAGAGGATTTGACACTTCTGGCTTCAATGCATAATATCCATAACCGGTTTGCATGCCTCAATTTTGATAACAGCACTGAAGTCTTGTACATGAATGAACCAACAGGAATTCAACAACACCTTCACTGATTGCAAATGATTCAGTACATCAACCCATTCCAAGTCCTTTGTAGAAAAGTTATCCTCTCTAAACAACAAGAAAAACTAAATACACTAAACTTAACAACACCTACAATGTCAACCCCATACATTGCATACTGTAGTTGCCAACAAATAAGAACTCCAAGAACATGAAAGTTGAGGTAAGGAATGAGAAGGTATCTTCTATCTTTAGTAAACCCTGAAGGCTTCTGGCCAGTTGGTATTATCTGCAGAGAATGGAAATACAATCCTAGATACTCATACAAACCTTTCAACTATCCACCTGCAAGCACCAAGTAATGGCGAGAGAGGAGTAGGGCACAGAAACTGATGGATTCTTTGTGAATTTCGCAAACGTGAACATTAATGTTTTTTATGATAGCTAGTGTTTTTTTGCTAGCTAGTATTTTTTCGAAATTATAAAAAAATGTGAATGCCGTGAAAATGTGAATGATGATGTCAAAAATTACTAGCTAGTAAAAAATACTAGCTACCATAAAATCTACTAAGGTTCTAGAACATTCAATAATATAAAAAAACATTCAAAAACAATATTAATTTTTTTTAAATAGATTATTATCAAAATTATTAAAGAAACATTTTTATAGTCAAATTTTGTTTGTTTTTCTTTTAATTGGGGGCTGCCGCCCCCAAACCCCCGCTTCTTAGGTTGGAGGCTGCCTCCCCCAAACCCCCACTTCTTTTGTTGGGGGCTGCCGTCCCCAAACCCCCGCTTCTTTGGTTGGGGTTTGCCGTCCCCAAGCACCGGCCTTTTCCTTATGTGTTCGTGGTGTAAGACTATGAGACCATTTTGAAATAATTCATTCATGTTTTTATCATCAGATAATAAATTGACTAAGCCTAAAGTAGGACCTGTATTGAATGTTAACCAAACCAATATATAAATTACTACAATATTATTAATTCAACAAAATCCCATTAAAAATATTGCAAGTAAACAGGAAATTTAATTAATTTATCAATATGTAATGCTGAACACAGAATACAGGTCGACGCATGTCGATTTTACCCTGGAGAGGTATAATTTTGATTGCATCAATAATATTCATCCCCATCTGCTACAATTTGAAGAAGACTATTACATAATAATACCTATAATTAAAACAATTAATTATTATAATTCTATAGTTAATAAAAGTATATACATAATAAAATCCATAAATAAAAATTGGATACAAAATGTAAAAACGGGATGCAAAAGATCACTTTCTGAGCTAAGAAAGGAAAATTGGATACAACTTGTCTGGATACAAGCGGTCCATTTACCATACAAAATGAAAAATAAGAATGTGCGAAGATAAGAACAGTCGAGGGGGAAGTGTCCGGGGGGGGGGGGGGGGGGGGGGGTGGGTGTCTGAGGGTAAGTGTCCGGGGGGAAGTGTCCTACTTGAACGGGGGGGAACTATCCGGGGGGGGGGGGGGGGGAGTGTCCGGGGGGGAAGTGTCCGAACACCAGACAAGGCACATATCAATATTATTATGTCAATCCTATTATCCAACTACACATCAGTCAAGATACAATACAAACAAACAAACTTCCAAACTAACTAGAATGCCCACCACTAATCCAAAATTCCCACCACCAATTTTGAATTTTAGGAATTCAGAAGCATTAGTTTGATCAGATTGAGTGTAAAGTTCTGTTGGATGACCTTGACAATCGCTTTTATTGTAACTATTCACCTGGATCTGCAATGTGTAATCCCGAAAGAATACGTGGATATGGTGGTGTTGCATGTTTGTAAAAAGAACTGTGCCGTAATTTGCAAAGAATCAACAATAATGAGTCAACAATCATTGACCTGACTTTATTAATAATTAACACACAGTGTAATTGTATTACAAACAGAGATATATTGAAGGTCAACCAGGATTCGCCTTAGTTTAGCTTATCTGGTAGGAATGATACCAATTAGATTGCACTTTAGATAAAAATTTTGGTGCTGCAATATAACCACCCCAGTACATTTTTTCGAAATTTTTTTTTTTTCGGTCGGATCCAGACAAGTGATACCTACGTACAAACAAAAAATCAGACGTTATCGTAAATATTTGTAGATTTTAGAGGGGGGGGGTCAATATGAGCCCCCCCCCCCCCCCCCCCGGTATTTGTACAACATTTTATAGCCCGGTACTAATAGGGTTAAAATATACAGTACTCAAGAATCCAATAATCAGTATTACCAGTAATCATTATTCACATGTCTGCATGTCTTATATATTGACAGAAGACTGAATCGCTGTTACTGATTTAGGATTTATAATTACCCACATCAGTAGTACAGCTCTGTACCAGTAGTCAAGTTGCTGCTTTACAGATTAACACTGGAACTGCAGCATCCTAACTACAGTTATTAAACAGATCGGACGCAGAGCTAAAATATTATTAAAGCAGTATTGTCCGACAGTATTCCAAGATAATAAGACTTGGTATATTAACACCCATCGGCCTATCCATATTACAGGGCTAAAATCCTGTGGGTTGGCAATACTCATTTTTACCAAGTGTTTATATATTCATGTATTCAATCAAATGTAGGAATGCCTATAAGGCTATTTCGGGCTAAGGCAAATAATCTGTAATTATACCGTGCTATTACAGTATTACTGCTCCAGGGAAAGTAAGTCAGTAAGTTGTCATACAATATAAAAATATATAAATGTTGAAAGTTTTTTATATTCTTTATCAAGAAATCCCTAGAATTACATTCCCTTACGCCTTACTTCTACATATATCTTGAATATAAGCCGATCGGTCAACCTTACTACTGCGGAATTGATGAGCGTTAATATATTTAGGTTTACATACAAATTATCGTTCAACCAGGTCGCGAACCCCCTTAGCCTGTCTGTAAACGCCACTAAGTTAAAACCTGGTGGTTTTCCCTCAATATCTGGAACAAGAACGTTGTCTCTGAACGAACTCACACGTATCAAATCACATTGACTATTATTGGATCCGCATATCCGCGGATACTACTGGGAACTGTCGTTGCTTCTATGGGATCCGCATATCCGCATACTACTGGGAACTGTCGTTGCTTCTATGGGATCCGCATATCCGCATACTACTGGGAACTGTCGTTGCTTCTATGGGATCCGCAACAGTATCCAAGGATTTTGCTGGTGTCCTCGTTTTACAAGAGTTCGTTAAGAATGGGTGAAATTCCAAATAGTAATAAAGGACGGTCATTCGGGAATTGGGGAAACTATAAAGGAAATATTTTTGCGGGTTAATATTTATTGTTATTACATATATCATAAATATATATTATTCTAACATTATATTATTCTCACATTATAAATATGTGGGCCTCGAGTAAAAACCGTCTATATCGAGTTTCAGGCATTATGAGATATATGCCTATTAAGTGAAGACTGCTCTAATTACAAAACCGTCTATGTCCAGATGGATATAGACGGTTTTTACTATAGAGCCACGAACAGTGCATTAAATGAAACGTGCAGTGCAATACATAAATAGGCATCTATAATTTAACCTAGCTGCTAGATAGATCGATTTCTTAATTATTTACAATTTACAATTATGTTTTCTGATTTCAACTTTGGTCCAAAAGGTCAATTAGTGCTATTTAAATATCCCAATAGAATACTTAAAATACATAACATATTATACACACTGTAGGAATGTCTGTATAGGTGCTATTAGTGCTCACAGAGTGTGAAGCTTGTACAGGTTTTTATTGCGATCCAAATAGGTATTGTACTCATTGTGTCAGACAAACAGACTGACAATAATGATGATTTGGATGTATGCTCAGTCTTAGTGGATCTCCCTAACTTACAATTCACAGTCAGCATGCGCTATGCTCTAAGCCCATAATGTATTACTTAGTATAATAATTAAATACATATATTACTATCATAATTAGTTTGTGAAATATAATTATATATATATTGATTGATAAGCGGTGTAACTAGGTGCAATGAATTACGGTTTGTTAGTTTTTTGGATAAAATATAGTTGCTTTAGCTTGGGGCCCAAAAAGGGCTCTGTGAATGGTTCATTGGAATGAGGCATAAATTCCTATAGCATTATTGAACTAAATGTCAACTGCTATAGTTTAAGTAAATGGTAGTTTATGACTGCACTATAGATATCCATTAAAGTACATATTATATCGTATATCTATTTTATATAATTTTTAAGTAACCAATCGTTAGTACGAAAGTCAATAAACCCTCGTCAACTAAGAAAATGTAATGTAAATGGAAAGAGAAAATACCCTGCATTCGATTCATCAGTGAACCTTGATACCATGGTTACCATGTTTTATCTAATAGTTAATTCAGACAACAAATCTTTTATGTCACAAGCCATCAGTTATGAATTTGAAAAGTGCTTTATAATAAATCAATTTTAACAAGGATAGTCAGTCAAATTACATATCCAATGCAAATCTAGTCAAATATATATATATCCAAGAAAGGAGAGAACTAAAATGGTAAACTTATCCGCATTTGTATTTGGGCAAGCATCCTCCGTAATTTCCAAGGTAGTTGGAACTGTGTGTGAAGTTGATGGTTCTTCTGTGGTTGCAGTAGTCGTAGATGGAGGCTTAATAATTGTTCCATTTGATCTGTGTATAATTTCAAAAACAAACATAGCCACTCCTTTAGAGGCAAAAACTATGCGGTGTTTCCCCCCTGCTAGATATTGGACAAACCCGTTATCCAGACCTTCCAAGATACTTTCATGCTCATCTTCGTAAATGATAATGGAAATAGATCTTACTCCATAAATAATACCAGCATCATAGCAACCCTTGAATTCGTGTACATCGATAAGCAGATCTTGAAATAATGGAAACTCAGATTTGATTGCCTCTTCAATATCATTTTTTGTGATTTCAATGCATGGGTTGTAAGTGATGTTGTATGTAAATGTTACCTGACACTGGGTGCCAATGTACTCGAATGTAACATCTCCAACTGTAAAGGTCGGGGGTGGTTCTGATTCCGACGCAGCTACCGCCAATATTTCAACTAGGCCGCTATTAGTGATCACCTGATCACCTGTACTTGTATACTCGTTTTCAACAATTATTGATCCACATTTTATGTTCTTCACCACGAATGTAACATTTACAAGCGCGGTATTATGGGAAATGCCCGTTTGAAGGTTATTCGTATGATATGTAATGAAGGCTTCTTTTACTGTATCATTAGCTAGTAATAAGCAATCTCCTTCATACTTTGTTTCTGTATAGGCCTTAGCTGGCAGTGGTTTGGCACCTGCAAGAATTATTTTATATAATTTAATTTCATAAATGAATTGATAATTTGTTAAGAATTATTTCTTTTTCTACAAAGCATTACAACTTAAAATACAGGATTGAATTATCATATAATAATAATTGTGTTTATTAGTTAAGTTAAAATCCTTTAATTACAGACATACGGTACAACCCACAAGCTGCACATCCAAACAAGTATTATCTATCGTCATCAACCTACCTATACTACGAATTGCTTGCCCATCTACTGTTCAGTTTCTCTACATAGATTTTAATTTCCTTAAATAATTTTATTAGGAGTGATCGTCAAACAACTTCTACGAAATTTCAGATTTTCTCCCTCGTATGATAATACATTTATCTAATAATATGATGTTTGTTCCCTCCTCAAACAAGTTTCAAATTTGAAAATTTTAACGGTAAGTGGAATATTTCAGTTTAATATGATAAGATTGATATTTAATTAATGGTTTTCTAATAGCAAAAATGCATATGCATTTATGATACATTGTATCAATAATATTTGTGGCTGGAATTCATATATACTTAATGTTTAAAATATTCTACAATTTTATGGTCCCAGAAGATAAAATGTTTTACCCACATTTAAAATTACCGTTGACCAATTATTTGCATGAATTCTACCAAACAATAAGGGGATACATGAATTTAGACTTTTTTCCTATTGATATTCTGTGGTGTTGCTGCAGTTATAAATCCTGCCTTTAAAAATACTTATTTTACCAATTTACCCAAAATACTGTATAAAGGACCAGTTACGGTATCATATTGATTTGTTTCTTACAAATTATTCTTTAGTAAAGGTTCTTACGCTAGCTAGTGCTATTACACCTATATTCGATCTAATATTGTTCGAACGCCTACTAAGCCTCAAATGGAATGCGTGATGCTTATTGGCTATGCTCCTTGCTGATAAAAGCTAGTATATAAGTGCGGTTGTGCTATGATTGATTTTACTCAATTATTAATTATTGATTATTATTAATTATTGTTTGACAGAAGAAGTCGCACTGCCCATGCAGAGGCTTTGATCCCCGGTCAAGTTTAATTGACTGGTGGTTATTACAGGCCTAAGGTCTAAACTTAAAGAGTTAATAATTGAATTATAATTATTCATCGCTACATTGTATATTCTACTGGTTTATTTAATTTATCTTTATTATTTGCTTAATATATCGCCGATATTACGTAATCAAGGAGGTTGTAAACGCGCCACAACAGGTGGGTTGCTGTAACTAAGTATCAGTGATAATCTGGACAACTGTATCAGATTTGTGTGTTGTCATATCTCTGACTTACTAAATAATTAATATATGGCGATATTTCAGACCATTAATATAAGCAAGGCTCTTATTATTAATTACATCACGATTGAGAGTTGTCATAAATTGAATTATTTCTTTTTCTACAAAGCATTACAACTTACATCTCTTAACCGATCTCCACCGGGCCGCCGACCTGCATGGGACCGCCGACCTCCACCGGGCCGCCAACCTCCACCGGGCCGCCGACCTCCACGGGGCCGCCGATTAGAACACAACTAATCGCCACCCTATGGAATATAGAGGGGTTGAATAATGTTCTACGACTTTCTCATAACGATTCTGTTTTCAACAGCGATATCTTAATGATGAATGAAACTCTGGATACCGACTCGGTTAGCATTCCGGGGTTCTACATATACGAATCGCTAGCGGTTAAGCCGGGTGGCCGGGGTAGACCGTCGGGCAGTATTGTAATCGCAGTAAAGCCACACTTGAACCCTAAATTACTGGCTTCACATAAATCATTCATAGTTGTCTCTACAGACCAAGCGATTTGGATATGCTGCTACTTCCCACCGAGCACAGCACTGGAAGACTTTATCGAGGAAGTTCTTTGCGTGATGGATGAAATATCGCCCAACTATATCGGTCCGATCATAATGTGTGGCGACTTCAACGCACGACAGGATATCGATGGCAATAACAAAGCAACAGCCCTTAACAAAATCACGGAAGACGCAGGTTTATCGCTGCAGTCAAACCCACTTGTGGCAACATACATCTGCCATAATGGCAGCAGCGTCATAGATTTAGTCTACTCCAACAAAACAGCCCGCAGCGCCACCTGTATACCGAACGGTTTAAGGAAGCACATCCCGGTCAAAACAGTTTGGGACTTCGATATATTAGACAATACACCTCCAAATCGAGAACCAAATCGGAAACGAGAACTTAAAAGCGAAGCTCTAGGAAACGACTGTCGCTTACTCGAGGCAAATGCTCTCCTCCAGCAAAACAAAATTGATGAGGCTTATACGAGCCTATCTAGTGCCATCTTAGAGGCTGCGCCTCTAAAGAAGACAACAAACCACTTCTCCAAACCGTGGTTTAACACTAAATGCTACGCCTAACGGCGAGAAGTGCTAGCCCTGAATAACTCAGCAAAGACTGACCCTTCCATTCGACCCGCACTAAATGTGGCCAGGCGGGAATATAAGAAGCTCCTTAACGATAAACTTAACGAGTTTACACTGCTATCCGAACAGAAACTCCTCGAACAACCATACAAATGGTGTAGAAATAATAAAGAGCAAGGGAGCTGTCCGGTAACATTAGAAGTATGGGAAAATCATTTCAGCAGGGTCCTACAACGCGATGATTTTGTAGAACATTCATTAGAGCATTCGGACGTCAATATAACAGATGAAATATCGGAATCAGATATCAATGACTCCCCTCTATTCACTGAAGAAGAAGTAGAAGCAATCATTAGAGAAAAACCGTCTGGCAAATCGGGAGGTCCTGACCGACTGCCATACGAGCTGTTCAAGGCCGCGTTACCACTCACCCTTCTCCTGTGGACGACGTTGTTCAACCTCTGCTTATCCACCGGCACTCTAGTGACATCTTGGAAGTCCAGCATTATGCAAGTATTGTACAAAGGCAAAGGGTCTAGGTCAGACCTAAATTACTATAGGGGTATAGCCTTACTGTGCAATGCATTTAAGATACTAACTAGTCTCGTCAAGAAACGCCTTCGTAAACTCGTCTCACATCGGATTCCCCCAGATCAATTTGGTTTCATGCCAGGCAGGTCCACAGCTACCCCACTCGCGCAGTTTATCAACTGTATACACAGCACTCTGTCGTCACGCGGTATACATAGATTTCAGTAAAGCGTTTGACAGCGTTCCACGTGCCCGGTTACTGTTTAAACTACAATACACGTTCAACATATGAGGAAACTTACTGCGGATAATCAAGGCAATCTTGAACACGAACTACATTCAAATTTTCGACGGTTTATGTAAATCTAAAATAATAAAACAAACACGAGGCGTACTTCAAGGTGACACCCTTAGCCCATTGTTTTTCATCTTATACATTTTTGATATTGTAGACTTCATCAAACTTGCTACCATCCATATCGCGGAGATTTTTGTGCTGCTGTTCGCAGACGATCTATTATTCTATAGTGAATCCAGGGAAGCCGTACAGGCTGGCTTAGATGCCACAGCAACATGGGCAGCCGACAACGGACTCGAAGTAAACCTCAGCAAGACAGCCGTGATGAAGTTCCGTCAGGGTGGCCGATTGGCCGCCTCTGATAAATTCACATATAATGGCGATCCAGTAAATATTAAGAACTCATACAAATATCTAGGCATTACCTTCCAGTGTACACTATCATTCACCAAACACATAACAACTACTTTTACAAAGGCCATCACAGTAACCCACTACAAAAGAATCCGAAATTACTTTCAGTTTCAACAGCCACCAAGTTATTCAAACTGAAAGTACTACCGATCGTTCTGTACAGCCTAAGAGAAATGTGGCCTCACTTATCGCCAGCAAACCTACACACAATAGATAAAATTAAATCATCTTTCCTAAAGAAAGTTCTGGGACTCCACAAAACTACTCACAACTGCTTAGTCTTGGAAATATGCAAAGAAAACAATCTGGTAATCGATATTGTGAAGCAACTAAACCTCACAAACACACCGGAATATCTGGAGTACCTTTACTCAGTACGAAATAAAATATCAGAAATACCACCAGAGTTCTATAATTCCATCGCATTCCGTGACAGGCGATGGACGGGCCCCAACTACAAAAACAGACACGTTGTATGCAGATTCGGGGTGCATGGCTTCCACCACCTCATATGCTGTACACAAGGATATCATGACCTCGCTGATAACTGCACCTGCCGTCTCTGCGGCGACGCCATATTGCGGATCCACTTATTAGATTGCCCGAGAAACACCAGGACTCTGTCAGATTGGGCAACAACGGGATAACAATTCCTCAGCTACACCGGACTCACTCAGCCCCCCCCCCCCCCCCCCCCCCCCGCTCGTTTTTAACCCCTTGAGGACACTGGTACACTGGTGTACCATAAAAATAAACACGTATGCTGGTAACATACCTACATGAATGTCAAGAATATAATAATTTTCGTGTAGTATAGATTTTGTTTTGTAAATATTGATTTATTTACACCACAATGTGTTGAGGTGGTTGTTTTTTTTGTTTTTTTTTTGCGCCCATAAATTTTGGATCCGCTCAACCATGAAAAAAGCTTCTCAAAAAGAACCTTGACTACGTTGTTGATAACCTTTTCGAAAAAAAATGTGATGTTAGATAATAAATGATGATACTCATTGACTTTTGGTTACAATAAATGTTGTCTGATAACTGCCTTGTGTCGTTTTTCATGTTTGGACACAGGTGTACCTGGTGTCATCAAAGGGGTTGTTCTCATTCAGCCCTTATCGTCTGTTATCATGTATGTACGGTAGGTAGATACACATGCTGTCATAAATAAGCATATCCCAGTACCGGTAGCCAGTAGGCCTATACCACTAATTATATTGGTTGTCACTGCGTTGTTTTGTACCGGTACTGCAGTACCCTTTGCGGCCCCTATAGTCTGTCATCATGTATGTACGGTACAGTGTTAGGTAGATACACCTGCTGTCATAAATAAGCATATCCCAGTACCAGTAGCCAGTAGGCCTATACCGCTAATTATATTGGTTGTCACTGCATTGTTTTGTACCGGTACTGCAGTACCCTTTGCGGCCCCTATAGTCTGTCATCATGTATGTACGGTACAGTGTTAGGTAGATACACCTGCTGTCATAAATAAGCATATCCCAGTACCAGTAGCCAGTAGGCCTATACTGCTAATTATATTGGTTGTCACTCCATTGTTTTGTACCGGTACTGCAGTACCCTTTGTGGCCCTTATCGTCTGTCATCATGTATGTATGGTAGGTAGATACACCTGCTGTCATAAATAAGCATATCGCAGTACCGGTAGCCAGTAGGCCTATACCGCTAATTATATTGGTTGTCACTGCGTTGTTTTGTGCCGGTACTGCAGTACCCTTTGCAGCAATGGATAAACCTGCAAAAAGCGCTAGGAAGAAATATTTTTGTCTCAGTGATTATGACGATGCTTTTGCTTTATTGGACCAAGTTGAAAGTGACACCGAAAGCTTTATTGATAACTTGAAGAATGACTCAGACACTGAGTTTGTAGTGGAGAATGATCCTGGAATAAATCTAGGCCTACCAGTAGGGGTAAATGATGAGATTTATAACATTAGTCCTAATGAAGTCAAAGTACCGGTACCGGTACCGGTACCTGAGGCGAACATTCATGTCTTTGTTCCTGATCCTGATGTACCGGTAGTCGTACAACCGGATGTTTCTACCAGTAGCTCGGAATGATTAAAGGATAAACGTAAAACGGAATGGAAGTGGGTCTGGAAGAAAAAAAAGAATCCCTCTAAAAGTCAAACATGCTTATATGGTGAAGATGGCGATGCGCTTCTGGATTTTAAGGACAATTGTACTCCCGTGGAGGTATTTTCTAAGTCTGCTAAGTTGGATAAACTTATTGACTTGTTGGTCTGTGAAAGCAGGAAATATGCCGAACAATCAGGTTGAGTTTTTGAGATCAGTGCTGATGAAATGCGCACATTTATTGGAGTAAATTATATAATGTCAATAAATAAGTTACCATCACTCAGGGATTACTGGTCCACAGATGAGTTTATTGGCAATAGTGGAATTAATAAAACAATGACACACCCCAGATTTGAGGAAATACTAGGAATAGGAATAATTTGTGAATTGGATGAAGATGGTAAAATGGTGGACCCGGGATATAAGATCCGACCCATCCTGGACCATGTAAACGACGCATTCGCCTGTGCCAAGTTTTTTACGAGTCACTACTGCATTTTTTGTTTACAAGGGATTTTTCCTTTTAGCGATATTCCGTCTAACGACTATGATATTTTCGGAATTTCCGACGATTTATACTTGCTCAACGAAAATGCTGATAATCCTAGTTTTGCTACTATTGATCCGGATAATAACATTCAAAATTTAGCGCGAAATAGCGAATACTATAATGATACTAAATTTAACAGTGAAATCGAGCGTATAGGTTCTCATCATAACTCTTTTTCTGTATATCACCTAAATTGTAGAAGCCTAAACAATAATCTTTCTTACACTGCTGAATTTTTAAGTACATTAGACGAAGATTTTGATGTTATCACTTTTACTGAAACATTAGTAGGTGCTAAAGACAATCACTGTAAATTAAAACTTGACAACTATGTAGGACCGCTACTATCAGACAGACCAGAGGGACGTTCCTCAGGTTCCGGTTGGGGTGTGGGAATTTACATTAAGGATACGCTAACCTTTACGGAACGAGACGACTTGACTGTGTCGGGAATTCATAATAAATGGATCCAAATTAAAAAATCCAACAATAAGTCCTTAGTGTTAGGTGTAATATACAGACCCCCGTCTGTCAATTACAATAATTTTATTAATATTCTAGAACCCGCATTGGCGAAAGTATCTGATAAAAATATAGATATCGTCCTCACTGGTGACTTCAATGTTAACTTAAACAAAATGACATCAGAAAGTGCACGATACTTAAAGATACTTTCATCATACGGATTTTCCCAATTAATAAAACAACCCACTCGAATTGTACACGGTGCTAATTCAACGCTTGACCATATTATTACTAATATTACGAATGATTTTACTACTGCCGGCGTTTTTTTATCAGAAATTGGCACAACAGACCACCTTGGAACATTTGCGTTATTTCATAATTATTCTGCTTTTTTCAAACAACACAATACTAAAATGTGCTATGATTATAGCAAATTTAACTTAAATAGTTTTTTGCTCGACCTTTCATTACCACCTCTCGCAGCTTACCGATCACATAATATACCGACAGATAAAAAATTCGACACTTTTTACAATTCTTTTGATCAATTATGCCAAAAACACTTACCTAAAAAATAATTACAAAAAGAAAAATTGCACGCAAACCATGGCTAACTCCTTTGCTAATTAAATCAATTTCTAAAAATAATAAATTATATGAAAAATATATTAAATCACCGTGTTCTGAAACCCAAAAAGCCTATAAAACATATCGTAATAATTTAACGACTGTAATCAGAGCCGCTGAAAAATCATTCTATAATCAAGAATTTTTAAAAAACAAAGGAAATATGCGCAAGACGTGGTCTGTAATTAACTCTGTATTACACAAAAATAAGAAATCCCTAAGCCCTACCAAAATTGCTTTCAGAACAGAAGTAGGGGCAAAAATAACGTCTGATCCCCATAAAATAGCATCTATTTTCAACGAACATTTTTCAACTATTGGACCAAAACTTGCCAGTACAATACCCCGATCTAACCGATGCCCTACCCGCCACATTAACCATCGACACTCGAATTCATTTACTCTTATTGAAACTTCTGTAGCTGAAATTCACTACCTACTTTTACAAATAAATGAAAACAGCGCTACTAATGACAACTTTCCCAGTAAATTATTAAAAATTGCTGCTGAACACATTGCACCTCATCTAGCATATTTATTTAACCTATGTATCACAACAGGTCATTATCCAGTTTCTCTTAAACAATCTAAAATAATCCCATGTTTTAAGGGGGGTGATCCACTAGATTCTAATAACTATAGGCCAATATCATTATTGCCAGTTTTTACAAAAATTCTAGAACAGGTTATATACTCACAGCTTCAATCTTATTTAGATCGTTTCTGTATTTTGACTGCATCACAATTCGGTTTTCGAAAGAGGATTTCTACGGCTTCGGCTATTCTAACGGTTACAGAAAAAATTAGATTTCACCTTGACTCAAAAGAATCTATCTGCGCAATTTATCTAGATTTAAAAAAAGCGTTTGATACGCTGAACCACTCTACCTTATTTAAAAAATTAGAATCTTACGGAATTCGAGGCACCCCCCCAGACTTTACTTAGGAGTTTTCTAACAGACCGTACACAATCAGTATCCTTAAATGGCGTAATCTCACCCACTCTTCCGGTAACCTGCGGAACGCCCCAGGGTTCAGTCCTTTCACCATTGCTGTTTCTTTTATATGTGAACGACTTACCGGACGCATCCAAATTTTTGACAACTTTATTTGCCGACGATACGACGTTACTGGGCTTCAATTCAGACTTAAATTTATTGATTAACAACACAAACACTGAACTGGAAAAAATTTCGGACTGGCTTATAGACAACTCATTATCACTTAATCTTAGTAAAACAGAATACTCTATTTTTAGTAACAAAAACTGTCTTGGACTACCGAAAGTTAAAATTAAAGCCAACGAAATTACTAAGGTAAATAGCACTAAGTACTTAGGTATCTTTATCAATGACAATTTGAGCTGGAAAACGCATATAAATTACATCCTTAAAAAAATATCTAGATCCTCCGGACTTTTTTATAAATTAAGACACTTTTTCCCAAGCCAAATTTTACGTACGCTGTATTATACATTAATTAATCCTTACATCACTTATGGAATTCTTGCTTGGGGTACTGCCTGCAAATCAATAACACGTCCACTAAGAATTAAAGTTAATAAAATCTTGCGTTGCATAACATTTAGTGACTACCGGGCTCACTCTGTGCCACTTTACAAATCACTAAATGTTTTGCCAATCGAATCTATATTTGAATTACAATTAGGCCAGTTAATGTACGATATATCAAAATCTTCTAATAATCACCCTCTTTCAAATTTTTTTACTAAATTGTCTGATATTCATTTATATAACACCCGTTCATCTACTTTAGGCAAATTCGTAGTACCGTTAACCCGTCTCAATGTAGCACACCAAGGATTATCAGTCACTGGGCCAGTATTGTGGAACAGTCTCCCCTCTAGTCTAATTATTAGCAAATCTAAATTTTCATTTAAACGTCAATTTAAAACATACCTATTTGAACACATGACGTAACGTCATAATAATACATTACACAATATCTCCCTATATGTCTGGCTCTATCTTATTATATTTCCTTCTCACATACACTGGGACTGGACTGTTTCTTCACTACAGTGTATTGTAAAATGGTTAATTAAATTATTATATTTCCTTGTGATCCTGATCAACAATTATTAAAGGTTTATAACAGTTCTTATTTTATCTTTTTTCAAATATATAATACTTAGTTACATATACAGTACATTTACCCTTGGTCGGTTGGCAGCCTCGACTAGCCTGGCTATTGCTGCAACCCTTACCAACCCACCGCCTTGCACACTGCATACACATTTTCTTTTTATTCCATTACAACTAAACTGTGCTTTGGTGATGGTTCTAATTATAACATTTTCCTATAAATAACAATAAACTTAAACTTAAACTTAAACTTAAACCTTGTCTGGATGTTCTTCACAGTCAGTAGATGGACATATGGTTAAATTCAAGGGCCACTCGGCGATGAAACAATACATAAAGAACAAACACATTAAATGGGGGTTCAAGTTTTGGCTACGTTCTGGCAGCAGGTCTGGGTACACATATGAAGTCCATCTTTACTTAGGTAAAAAATTGCTTCCTGATTATTTGTTAGGAGAAGGAGTGGTCTTAAAATTAACAGAAAATATTCGAAATTCATTCGCTAGAGTTTACTTCGACAACTTTTTTATTTCTGTTAACCTGGTTCAAACGCTATACGACAATGGAATATATTCCCTTGGAACTGTACGATCTAATAGAAAGGAATTCCCAAGTTTTAAACCGGATAAAGAAATGGTATGCGGGGAGTGCCAAGTTCAATTTGCCAACAACGTGGTTGCTGTGAAATGGATGGATAATCGGGCCGTCAATTTAGTTGGGACCAATGTAGGAAAACCAACGCAGATGACATCCGTATTGCGGAGGTATGGTGTATTTATTAATTATTGTTGCAGCACAAATACTGGTACAGTATGCAATGCATACATCTGAAAATAAGGGCAACTAAAAGTGAGGTCTATACACTAATTTCTGGTAAAATAATATGCAGTAGTAAATGGTGTTGATAATAAAAGGAATATGAGACAAAGTGCACTAATTTTAGACCTAAAGTTTTTATTATAATATACCGGTATACAATATAATATAGATTAGTTAATAACATATATAAATTAACAGTATTCATAATACTACGTAGTATATATATATATAAGTACTGTACATTTTGCCTTGCAGGGAGAAAGGAGCTTCGTCGAAGAAAGCCGTTGACTGCCCACAGGCTGTGAAAGAGTACAACTATGGTATGAAGGGGGTAGACCTAGCAGATCAGAAAAACGCCGCATATGGTTTGGATCGCCGATCTAAATTTAGATATAGTATCATATATATCCAGAATATCTGTCAGCGTAATAATGTGTTGATAATTCGATCCTACAGTCCCAATCCCAATAAACATTAACTTGGTCGTTTTGGCGGCCAAAATTACCAAAATCACCAAAAAAAATGTGGTGTATTCCTATGGGCTACTTGGTCGTTTTGGCGAAGCGATTTAACTCGAATCAGCTCAATCCAGACAGTCCGTCTCCTTGGCCATCCATTTGGTGGATCTGACTAAATGTCGGCTCGCTTTCATTTTTATTATTGACAGATTGTTAACTTACCCGGCGCTGAGCCTTGCAGTACTGGAGTCCGCCCACTGAGGCATTGATAGAGTACACAGTCTTATAAAAGGAGTTGAATGGGGCTTCGTTAAAGGAGGAGTATGTATAATAATCTGAACGTCCCGAAATTAATTTATGGATGTCCCAAAATTAACTATACTATATGGACGTCCCGAAATTAACTTATGGACGTCCCGAAATTAACTTATGGACGTCCCGAAATTAATTTATGGACGTCCCGAAATTAATCTATCAACCAATCAGAATCGTAATGAAATAACTAATTAATGGACGTCAATAAATTAATTTCGGGATGTTAATTTCGGAAATTAATTTCAATAATATTTTTTTTTATAATAAACATTTTTTTAAATATTTTTTTACAATGTATAATTCGCGGACAATGCGGGGTGACTACAAAACAAAGACCCAATTATAAAGACCTGCATAATCTTGTTACATGTGTTAACTTTCGTTAATTGTTTTGAATCCCCCGTCACGCCTCTGTAACTTGCTCCTTTACTAACCTGCTCCATTAAATAGCAATGGTACATAACGCTCATTGTGACCTGTACAAAACAAAGAGGTAAAGTCGCGTTACGTCCCAAAGAGCGTTAGGTTCCTAAGAGCTTTAGGTCCCATTGCCAGAGAGCGTGAGATCACATTGCCATTTAAAGGAGCAGGTTAGTAAAGAAGCAGGTTACAGAGGCGTGTTGGGGAACCAAAACAATAAACGAAAGTTAACACATGCGTTTTGTATTTGTACAGGTCTTTATTATTTGGGTCGTTGGACTTTGTTTTGTTGTCACCCGACACGGCGGTGTTGCATGGGGGCCACCAATCCACTCACCCACACTCAACTCCCAACTTCCTGGACACTAGGATACTGAGTGAAAGCGTCTGAAACTACTACAGGAACTCCATGACAGATTATGGGCTAGCGACTAGGGACTGGCGCCCTTGAACATGTAAACTGTAGTACCTACTGTACCACCTACCTTAAAGTGACCTGTGGGACCAGCCCATTATTAGTGAGGTCGGCATTTATCTTTATCCTGCCGCTCTCTTTGTATTACAATAGCATACAGCTAACCAATGGCAATGGTCTACCCCCAGTGCCGGAAAGACAAGCTGGTTACCATTGAAATGAATAGGGGAAGGATAATATGGTGTGTTCGTGTTCCCATCCTAATGTCTGTCGTCTTGGCTCAGCTAAGATTAAACAGAGCCGCAGTCTACAATAGAGCTTTACCTAAATACACTTCCAGTGAGCCAAGCAGTAGTGGCGGGTTAGCTCCAAAATGCCCATGTAGGATTTCTTCGAAAAAGGACCAATTGGTTGAGTTACGAGTTACAGTGAAAAAGTATTCATGATTAGATTTTGCTTTGAACAGGAGAAACAGATGGAATATATAGGTCATCTAATTAATTGTTTAAAGATTAGCAAACAATACGGCAACAATACAGTGTAATTGAATTGATGAAATCCATAAATAAAACGTGGATACAAAATGTAAAATCGGGATGCAAAATATTAATCTCTGAGCTAAGAAAGGGAAATTGGATACTGTACAACTTTTCTGGATACAAGCGGTCCGTTTACCTTACAAAATGAAAAATAAACGCGCTAAATATAAAACAGTACGGAACTGTCCGGGGGGGGGGGGGGGGGGGGGGGGCGTTGGGGAGGGAATGTCCGGAAATCGAAGCCTTTTTCTATCTGCCAACATCCTGGGCTTTACTTACACTCAGCCTCTATTCTTTCCTTCAGGCACCTTCACATACAATAATGAACCACAATGAAATGATCCACAATGTGAGTAGTTCTTATGAAACGAACCACACTGTGGGTAGACCTACTGAAATGAACCACAATGAGGGTAGACCTACAGGAATGGACCACACTGTGGGTAGTTCTTATGAAATGAACCACACTGTGGGTAGACCTACAGGAATGATCCACACTGTGGGTAGACCGACAGGAGTGAACCACAATGAAATGAACCACCATGTGGGTAGTTCTTATGAAACGAACCACACTGTGGGTAGTTCTTATGAATCGAACCACACTGTGGGTAGACCTACAGGAATGAACCACACTGTAGGTAGACGTACAGGAGTGAAACACAATGAAATGATCCACAATGTGGTTAGTTCTTATGAGACGAACCACAATATGGGTAGACCTACATGAATGATCCACAATGCGGGTAGACGTACAGGAATAAACCACAATGTGGGTAGTTCTTATGAAACGAACCACACTGTGGGTAGACGTACAGGAGTGAACCACAATGAAATGAACCACAATGTGGGTAGACGTACAGGAGTGAACCACAATTTAAATTTCAATCCGGGAAGGCCCGGGCCTTTATTTGGGATACATAGCAGATATTGATAGAATATATTTGCACCCCAACACAAATAACTACAGTACATAACACTATAGTACAGTACGAGAAAAAAAATATTTATGTTAATGTGATTAATGGCACCCACAGAAATGAACCACAATGTGGGTAGACCTACAGAAACGAACCACAATGTGGGTAGACCTACTGAAACGAACCACACTGTGGGTAGACCTACAGGAATGAACCACAATGTGGGTAGTTCTTATGAAACGAACCACACTGTGGGTAGATCTACAGAAACAAACCACAATGTCACCATGTCCGTGGTGGCGAGTTTGTCTTTAGCTGGACACGAAATATTACCCTCGCCCCCTGTAGCTTGACCACGAAATCTGCAGGAGTTGCAGATCGTACAGATAACTGGGCAGACTTTAATATCGTGTCTTGACCGCGTGCAGTACATGCAATATGGCATGCCTAAAGCAGATAAACAAGACTCAGCTTCGTGAAATGCGGACATACATATGTTTTCACATACGTCCCAAGTCTCAGGCATTCCTTGTTATATCGGAAGTTTATCATTCGAATGGGAGTTTATCTTTCGATCTCCTCGTTTGATCGCAATGTTCTCGCTGAGACTGGCATACGCTCGGCTACTCCGAATTTGTTCGTCACTACGAAAGCCGATTTGAAATGATGTTGTTCGAAATTGGATGGAACCCGTTTGTCTCTGTATCCATTTAGCTTGTTCCAAATACCAGTAGGTAATTCTCATCAGGTCGCGTGGCACCTCAGTTGTCACGGGTGCTGGTAACGACCTCTTTAAACCAGTATTTATCCTTGGCGATATCATTTGAGAAAATCAAAGTATATCCTCGGGAGCAGGTGGCAGGAAAGGTCTTCGACTTGTACTCGGCATTGCATATCCCAATCCTTACCTTCTGGTAACCGGTAGGGCAACATTGTTTCACATTTCCGTTTAAATGTATCGAACACTTGGGTGTTGTCCATAGACCTGGCAGGGCAGTCACCCGAGTTTCCTTCAGGCACCTTCACATACAAGAATGAACCACAATGAAATGATCCACAATGTGAGTAGTTCTTATGAAACGAACCACACTGTGGGTAGACCTACTGAAATGAACCACAATGAGGGTAGACCTACAGGAATGGACCACACTGTGGGTAGTTCTTATGAAACGAACCACACTGTGGGTAGACCTACAGGAATGATCCACACTGTGGGTAGACCGACAGGAGTGAACCACAATGAAATGAACCACCATGTGGGTAGTTCTTATGAAACGAACCACACTGTGGGTAGTTCTTATGAATCGAACCACACTGTGGGTAGACCTACAGGAATGAACCACACTGTAGGTAGACGTACAGGAGTGAAACACAATGAAATGATCCACAATGTGGGTAGTTCTTATGAGACGAACCACAATATGGGTAGACCTACATGAATGATCCACAATGCGGGTAGACGTACAGGAATAAACCACAATGTGGGTAGTTCTTATGAAACGAACCACACTGTGGGTAGACGTACAGGAGTGAACCACAATGAAATGAACCACAATGTGGGTAGACGTACAGGAGTGAACCACAATTTAAATTTCAATCCGGGAAGGCCCGGGCCTTTATTTGGGATACATAGCAGATATTGATAGAATATATTTGCACCCCAACACAAATAACTACAGTACATAACACTATAGTACAGTACGAGAAAAAAAATATTTATGTTAATGTGATTAATGGCACCCAGTGGCTATTAGCTGTAGCAAAGCTAGTTTAGCTTACCACCATGCGCAAAAGTCATCTACATATTTGTGAAACTTGGGGTGGATTGGGAGATGGAGGGGGGGGGGGGGGGGGGGGGAACTCGATAGCACAACCCATTCCGAAACATCTGTTTATAAGAAAAAAATGCTTACTTCAGCGAGGAATTTACCTTAGCTGGGACCTGTCTCGAGAATAAAAATGTTGAAAATTATACTGTATTTGTGATTTTATGCATCTTTAATTGTTATGTAAATTGATTATAACGAATCAAGATATGTTATTTTTAGCTTGGTTGATAACGATTTTTTGGATTTAGAATTTTTTAAAACTGGGGGCAGTTCATTCCAGATTTTGGGGCCTGAAAACTTCAAAAATATTTTTGGGAAAGTTCTAGTCTAACGCGAGGAATAAAAAACTTCTGAGCTGATGCAGATCTAGTAAAGTGATGATGGATAGAGCTAGTGGGGCGAAATATGTCCTGTAGAGCTTTTATTTTATTAAACTTGTGTATATCGAACATAAATTTATTTACTTCGAGTTCAAACAATTTATCTAACGGAAGAATTTTGAGGGATTTATATATTGGTGCTGCATGGGCTTGGTAGTGACTGAAGGTAATGGCTCGAATTATTTTATTTACTTTAATTTTTATTTTCTTTACGTTTGTGTTATAACTGTTGCCCCATAAAGTAATGCCATAAAGTATGTGAGGGTGAACTAGCGCAAAATATAGAGTTCTAAGTATATTTAATGGTTGAGTATTGTATACCTTGGTTTACATAAATTGCAGTACCTCCCCTATCCCCTATCCCTCTTACCGTATTGTCGGTTAGTTACAATTGGATCATTGTTACCATCTACAGTATATGTACTAAGGAGAGGTCTAATTCGTCAGTTAAGAAGGTTTCCGTAAAAGTAAGAATGTCGAACTGTGAATGTAATAAGTCTAAATAGTCAGTTGTTTGCTGTAGGTTTTTTTTGTAAACTGCGGCTGTTTAAGTGAAACACCGTCAGAGGTTTCTTGTTAGAATTGTGCTTTTGGAGTTCTAGAAGTGAGTTGAAGGCACCAGTGTCAAGGTAATCAGAGCTATTAATGGATGAAATTATATTTCTGTCTTGGTCAATTGAGTTAAAATGGTTTTTACTGACGGTAAAGTCTTTGCAGTCTGTAGTGTCATTTTCGATTGGAAAGATATCGGTATCAGAATTCGGGGTGGCCGAGAAAGGAAACAGTTGCACGTAGCAGTATATACAGTATGTTTGAATAGTATTGGATGAGTTAGATACTGGCAGTGGAAGGTCAGACAATTCCAGACAGGTCCCGCAAGGATGGTGAAACATATTCTCACAAATTAAGCATTTTAAGGAAATTTCGGTTTGAGATACTATCGAGTAACAAAAGGAACAGGATGGGGTTAACCCTATTAAACCCGGGGTGTCAATATGACCCCCCCCCCCCCCCCCGTGGTTTTTTTATTATAATTCTGAAACAAACGCAGTTGGGAATCTGAAATTTTATGACTTTTCCTAAAAATCTATTATCTTCCTAGTACATGAATTCCATGAGAAAACGGACATGGCATGTCAATTATTAAACCCCCCAATGTCTATTTTCAAATATGGGAGCTCTCAACTAATGTCCTGAAGTACTTAAAACAAGAAGAGTTTCGCCATGCCGACAATATGGCGCCGCTCGGCGCCTGTTTGAATACAAGCATATACTTACGGAAAATTTTTGTACATTTGCGTGTGATTTTAGCCATTATTTGAAGGTAGGTAAACAGAGAATGCCACATTTTCCCACAGATTTTGAAACCAATAATTGTAAGCTATTATAAGAGGCTGTGGTTGATTAAATATCAGCCACGCTTATGGTGTTCTGTGCTCACAGGGATCAAAAAACCAAAGTATAAAAACGCAATTGCGAATTCTGAAATTCCGTAACGAAAAACATTACGAAAAACTTACCTGTAGATGGATATTGGACATTGTGGGTTAAAAACAAGATTCCTCTTTCGGTTCATCAGTGTCAACCAGCCAGATGTTGTTCCGTAAATTATGATGCATGTAAAGCTGAGAAAAAGCCATTACGGAATTTCAAAATATCGTTACGGAATTTCAAAATATCGTTACGGAATTTCGTTTTTGAAATTCCGTAACGAAATATCCTGTAGGCCTACGTCTGGTATCGCCCAACTACAGTATCACAATTACTTTCGGTTTCTGTAGTCCACACATGGTGTAGGCTACCTAATTAGGCAGTCGCTGCTGTACTTACAAAGTTCATTTACCGGTAGTAAAATGGCAAAAACGAACGCTCAAAGGCAGCGTGAGTACAGGGAACGTAGAATCGAGAAAGATAAAGTGGGTTTCTTGAAACAAGAGAGTGAAAGGAAGGCAGCTAAACGAAAGTCGTTATCTCCACGTAGTCTAGACAAGTTGCGCAGGAGACAGAATACGAGTCTGCTGAAATGCCGCCGAAATAAGCTGACTGTATCTGCATCGACAGCGAAATCAGGCCATGCAGCTGGATATTCTACGTGCCAATCGCTAGGCAAAGCAGTTGCACGAGTGAAACGCACTTTACCAAACAGCCCGCGGAAAAGAAAGGCCGTGATACGGAAGTTATCTCTGGACCAATCGTTGGTGAATGAACGGCCAGTAGTTGAAATTCATCGCCAACGTTTAAGTGACGAGGTCATCACCAAGGTTAAGCAGCATTACTTGTCGGATGAAATATCTCGACAGGCACCAGGCAAGGCAGATCAGATGTCTGTTTACGAAGATCGTGTAAAGGTTCATAAACAAAAGCGACATATGGTAATGACGCTGCGAGAGGCATATGAAGTCTATATTGAACAGCCAAATGCTAAGGACGACATTGGGTTTTCCAAATTTTGCATGTTGCGTCCAGCACATGTCCTGCTGTCATCGCAGTTGCCGCGCAATGTATGCACATGCATTTATCACCAGAACATCATCCGTTTAATGCAGGCACTGCATCGAGATATGCCAGATCAGTTTCCGTTGTATGGAGATGAATTTATCACTAAATGTGTTTGTGACGTGACCAATAATAAGTGCATGCATGGTCTGTGTGATATTTGCACTAATAAATTTGCTGCCTGCTACATTGATGATCTATCGCCAGCGACTACCAGTAAACCTTTCGTCTGGTGGGAATGGAAGAAAACCCTCCACGAGAACGGGATTGCAACGGCAATGCGACTGAGTCAGCGGCGAGGGACTGTTGCAGATGGAATAGAGACCCTTGAAGCGATGTTACCGAAGTTTTTGGCTCATCATTTCATCAAGCGGAACCAGAGTGACTATTATGAAACAACTAAGGGCGAATCATCGGAAGATGCATTAATGCAACTCGACTTTGCTGAGAATTTCACCTGTAAATATCAGGATGAGGTGCAATCGGCTCACTGGAATGCACAACAGGTAGGCATATTTACAAGCGTTGTGTTTGCAAAGGGAACTGCTCACAATACGGTTGTAGTATCTGACTCACGTGAACACGAAAAGAAGACTGTGTCTGCGTGTGTTGTGAAGATCTTGGAACATTTAACGTTAGATGGACTTAAGACGTTGCACATATGGAGCGATGGACCTAGTTCACAGTTTAAGAATAAGTATATAATGTCGCTTGTCGGATGTGTGTTACCACACCTGTTTCCTACGCTCACTATTACATGGGATTAGTTTGCAACATCGCATGGGAAGGGGCCCTGTGATGCAGTTGGAGGTAGAGCAAAGGGAATGGTTCAGCGCGTGATTAACTCTCGGCGAATGATTGTCCAAGATGTTGAGTCATTTGCCACTGCTCTGCGCAGTGTTGACAAGAACACCAATGTGATTGTAATCACAGAGGCAGAGATTGCTGATTGGTGTTCGGAAAACACAGCTGAGTTGTGGCAGCGAGTCGAGGCAGTTCCCAATTGTCTCTCAATCCATCATGTTGAACCGCTTTTAAACAATGAAGCGATTAGCATCCGCCGCTATGGCAATGATACTACCACCAAGATCCACAGTTTCAGTAACATTCTTCCAAATGCAAAGGGACCCACCATACTCCACCCTGAAGAATCTGCCACAACTGTGGGGCTTAGTGAATTCAAAGAGGGCGATTATGTTGTCGTCAAGCACGGCGATTACAAACCAGGTAAAATCGTCCAGATCTTAGGGTAATCTGCCAACGTCCTTGCAATGCAAAAGAGCGTTGGATATAGCTGGAAGTGGCCCGATACTGCAACAAGTATATCCTGTAAACGGGGAGATATCGTCGTCGCCATTAAGGAACCAGCTGCTGTTAATAGTCGGGGAATGTATCGAATCCCTGAACTGGACTACTACTATACTATGGCTTCTAGTTTTCTAGTAAATTAACTCGGTTCTACTGTTGGCCTACTGTATAATGTTGACTATAATATATCTGTCTGTCTCTATTTTGGATTTTCACCTTTTGTAGTAAATGAATTCAGTTCAACTACATATTGACTATTTTCCCCATGTCTCACTGACTATACTTTCCAGAAGAAATTCCGTAACGTTCAGCTTTGAAATTCCGTAACGACAAGAAAATTTAGATTTGATAACCTAAATGAATTTCGTTGTGTAGTTTGTTGTGGATCTAATACATGCCACTTCACAGCTAACCCACCCAAAGCTCATTAATTCAGAACAACCTCATAATTCGCAGAAATGTTTATCACAAAATTTTCAAAAATATGCTTGTCTTTTTCATGAAATTCCGTAACGATGTTTAGACGCGACATGCTGCATGATTCACCAGTCTAAGAATTTAAAATTAACATTCAACAGTGTTGGCCATATGTCGCACTACGTTTACGTCATAATAGCTTGCATTGGCAATTGCAAACCAAGCTGCTATTTTGACCCAAAGTTTAGAAAACACGTGCGATTTGAAATTCCGTAACGATGGAATTCATGAGTAGTGAAAACCGTTTTTAAAAATATTGGGTACTTTTCGAGTTATTTTATTTATTTTTTAACCCTACTTTTGGCACTTTTTTTGAGACGTTTTTTGAAAATTACATTTCATTAAATATGAATTGTAACATCTCTATTTTTGATTTACACCGGTTTTTTGGTGTTAGAAATTTGATGGAATTCATATAAATTGATTTAGAAATTTCAAACTTGTTTTTTTCGGTGGGTGCCAAATTTTGGTGCCAGCACCAAATTTTGAAATAAGCCAATTTTGTAAATTGATCGTTTGAAACTTGTTTTCACGCAATTGGGGTTTTTTGGGTTTCTGGATTCGATGAAATATATACGAGTTGCACCAAGCGTATCAAACTTGTATTTTTCGGTGCTGTGTGCAAATTTTGGTGCTAGCACGAAATTTTGAAAATCCATTCAATAGATAATAAAATTGCTTGTGACAATTTATTTCTTGCGTTTTAGAGGTTTATGGCTGTTCTGAATTCAATGTAAAATATAATTATCGAACTAGACATCTCAAACTTGTATTTTTCGGATGTGGGTGCAAAATGTGGTGCTAGCACCAAATTTTGAAAACCATCAAATATATCAATTGATTGTGTCACCTTGTTTCTTGCGTTATACGGGTTTGTGATGGTTCTGAATTCAATGGAATCAATAAAAATTTCATAAGAGTTCTCAAACTTGTATTTTTCGCCGGTGGGTGAAAATTGTTGTGCCAGCACCAAATTTTGGAAAATATGCAAATTGATAAGTAGATAGTATCACCTTTTTTCTTGCGTTATACGGGTTTATGAGGGTCCTGAATCCGATGGAATCAATAAAAACAGCACTGGACATCGCAAACTTGTACTTTTTGGTGATGGGTACGAAATTTGGTGCTAGCACCAAAATTTGCCAAATTACGCCGAAAAATACAAGTAGCAATGATCTGGCATATTAGAAATGTATTCCATTAGAATCAGCGCCCTCGAAAACCTGAAAATGTGAATTTATAGCATCGTATAAGTGAATTAAAAATTTTGTGTTCTAACTGAAAAGTGCTGGTTACTTGTTTTTTTCATTTTTTTCCTACGCAGAGAGGACTAAACAGCCATTATTAGTAATCATATCATTTTTTAATATTTTCCAATGTATTTTGCACCCCAGAAAACCTGTATTGAAAAATAATTAGCAGAAAATGTAACTTTCAAATTTGGTGAAAATTGTGCACTACTTGTAATTTTGGTGCTGCAATACAACCACCCCAGTACATTTTTTCGAAAATTTTTTTTTTCGGTCGGATCCAGACAAGTGATACCTACGTACAAACAAAAAATCAGACGTTTTCGTAAATATTTGTAGATTTTAGAGGGGGGGGGGGGGGGGGGGGGGTCAATATGACCCCCTCTGGTATTTGTACAACATTTTATAGCCCGGTACTAATAGGGTTAAGGGGGGTGGCATATAACTAGGGTAAGTAAATCCTAATTATAACGAGAGGGAAACTAACAGATAATGGGGTATGGTGCGCAAGACAGTGCATGTTAGAAAATAATGAAGATGTGAAACCAAACCAAATACTGGTACCTATGAGTAGCCCATTAGTACAGATTGAAATGAAATGGTGGTATGTTATGGATTATAATGATTTTCTAAATTAAGCCTGAAAGCTTAATTTAATTTTTGGAGAAATAATTCTGATTTGAGTGGATAGAAGGATAATGGGGTGATAGGTGGGTTCCATATAACCAACTAAGGGATGAGGGTTATGGAATGAAAAGAAAATTAGTATTTTGATTAGTATTAGCATTAAATTTCTAAACGAATGTACGTTTACAAAATGTATATATCATATATATATAGGCCTAGATAAGCATAAAATACATAAAGAACCTCAGTAATACCAGATTACCTTAGTTAAATCGTCCATTGCTATGCGATATCACAATAGAGAGACCTAGTATGGTACCAAAATCAGATTCACTCGTCGGGCAGATTTTCGAACCTGTTACTAGCCGCTATGCGTTTGGAACCAGAAGTAGTTTTAGAAAAGCAGAGCGTCACATCACTCACATCGGAAGAAGGGTTCGACAACGAAAGTCGAAGCTCGTTCAAATCGGTTTGGTCGTTGATTGGCTCCGGAAGGCCACCCTTAACTCTACGAATAAAGATATCTCCGTTAAATGTGTAGGCACCGGCGAAATTGTATTTCTTCTTGAGCCTGGTGGCTTCCCGCAACAATGCGGCTCTCATTGGCGTTAGGTAGTCGTTGACATAGACATTTTTAGGTAGATTTTTCCGATTGGCAAATAGGACATAGCGCGACGAATGGGCGATAAAGCGGATAATCACTGGACGACGTTTATCAGGTTTGAAAGTGCCAAGTCGATGAAATACGTCAACTTTCTCGAGGTTGACTCCAAGGTTATGGAGGAGCGTGGATACCTGGTTTCTGTCGTCGGACTTGTCCGGTAGTTCCTCGAAACCGTATAACCGAACATTGTTACGGCGAGCATGCTGCTCGCGTTGGTCACACTCTCGGCGTAGAGAGTTAACCTCCTCCTTAATGAAATGAACCACAATGTGGGTAGTTCTTATGAAACAAAGCACAATGTGGATAGACCTACAGGAATAAACCACACTGTGGGAAGGCATACTGGAACCTTTTAGCGCATTTGATCAAGAAGCAGTTTACCCACAATTAAATTAGGTTTAATTCTCAAATTCTTTATTGTGTAAGTCATGTAAGTAATTTGTTTACCCAGAGTCCACACTCAAAAGAAATGGGTTATTTGATTTAATCACTTGGGCCACATCTGTTATACTGTACTTGGGTCGGGATGATTTATTAAAATTTGTGGGAAAATATTGAGAGTCAGAGAAGTGATATTTTGGGTTCTAAAACGTCACTTTAAAAATCAGTCCTGCGATTTTTATGGGACTCGGTGTGGGCTCTGATGTTTGATTTTGGGGGTAATTGAGGAAGATGGTGGAGTTCCGCTCATTCTAAACGTCTTCCGCATTTAGAGATTCTAGATTTATCTAAGGATTCTTGTTCAATCTGTTCATCGCCGTCGCCAGCGCGTCTCTTCCTGAGAATCTGACTATTTTTTTCTTGAATACTAATCGCATTCTATAATTCTTCCTGTTGTTTTTTAGTTTGCAGAATTTTCAATTGAGCTGCCTGTGTGGCTGTTAAGAGTAACCGTTCCTTTTGTTTTTGTTCCCACAATAAAAGTTATTGTTCTCATTCTCGGTCTTGCTCCCTTTCTTTGTTCTCGTTCACGTACAAGAATTATTCTTTTTCTTTTTCCTGTTTTTGTATTTATTTTTCCTGCTCCGATTGCAAATGATATTGTTCTTCCTGAAGTTTCAATTCGCTTAGTTTATCCTTCTTTTCAGAATCAATTTATTAATTGATATTAAATAAAACGATAATAACTTTAACTAAAAATATTAAACATCAATCAGCTGTTTTCATTTCTGCAGTACTTCTCATTTCCTGTTCTCAATATTACAATTTTGGAATAAAACTATATTAATACGTGTGTTGTTTAAGTAATTTATATCATTAATAATTAATAAGCATTAATGTGACTTTTCAGTTTCTGTAAAAGCTTTTGCTGAATTGTCCGGTTATTTTTCCTTATTTTTCCCGTAAAATACTCTGTAGTTGGTTTACCAGGCATAAAAAGGCCGTGTCCTTGCTGTACTGGTGTTTTAGCGGACATAAAAGCTATTTCTTCTGTATTTGTACTTTAGAGGACATAATCCGTAATTCCGTGACGTAAAAGCTCGATACTCTTGAAAACAGTGTCGCTACCATGACGACGGCTAGCAGCTGATATTGCCACGTCGACGTTTCTTTGTTTCTCTGTTCTCTCGTTGTTCAGGTTGACCAATCAGAGCGTTTGTTATCTCTGTGTTGGAGGTATATACAGAAACTCAGTAGTTCAGTGTTATGTTTTTCCCCAGAGCCTAAGAACCGGCTTTGGCACCTCCGTGTTTCAGTTTTTAGTCTTACACTAGTAGGTTTAATTATAAAGGGCATATATCCTTTAACTGACCTGACTCATGGAATCACTGCTAACTGATCATACATACTGACTGCTGAAACATTGCAAACTCATAACAATCAGTGTTTTCATTGTTGTTTTATACTGCTATTTACCGTCAGTTCTTCATAATATGGTTGATGAATTATTATATTTGGAATAACGATAAATAACCCCGAAACCCAATATTCTTGATATACCGAAGGTAAGAGAGAAGGGTTACAGATAAACGATTGTGACTTATGTTAAAGTGGTTTGAAGTGAATCTAATGTTATTTGATAGACCCTACATGAGTCAGTCTGTGTTCCTTTTATATGTGACTAAAATCAGTGAAGATTGGCATATTAGTGTGCAGTATTGTGCAGCATTGTGTATGAGTGAGTCTGTTAAAGAAGCAATTCCTAAAGAATGCGCCATATATGTGAATTATAATTAAGCCATATCGTTGTGAGTAGTTTAAGTCATAACTCTGTTTATACAGATAAAGCGCCACGTCCTAAAGGAACTGTTAATATTACCGAAGGTGAATAATATTGTCAGAGATTATATAGTACTGTCAGTCGAATAATACATTAGGCTTACATAGCAATAAAATTAAACCGTCGAACCCAATCTCCCGGGAATATCCAGCGGGTGAATGATGGCGCACAGATTGGTTTCGACTAGTGTAGTGAATCAAATACTTGTCATAGACTAAAAACCGATTTAATATCTAGAAGACATCTTAATTTGGTGGGTTAAACTGCCAAAGGTCTGAAAGCGCGAACATTAAAGGATATAGCTTCTTTGTTGCAGTAAGCAATAAAGTTGAAAGTACCGGTCAACCGGTAAACCTGAACCGGTACACTCTGTAGGTCAGTAGGCCTAACTGTTCTAACCGGTACTTCAGTATAAGTACACTAGTATTATTCGATTTGATTGTTGTATACCGATAGGCTGTTTAGGGGATTAGGGATTGATCACCCCTTATACCTTTATATGGTTTACTTATTTCTGTCAAGTTTTATTTATTTGTAGGCCAGTATTGAACAGAAGGCGTGTAAGCCTGATCAGATTGTACAGACAATTTGTAGGCTGAGCTGTTGTCTGATTGCTGTTAAGTCCGAACGAATTGCAGTGTGTGTAGATCACCTGTCCGATTAAGTACGATTAGGCAGTAGGGGCAGCGAACGCTGTAAGGTAATCCCCCAACTAAAGAATAAGTCGCACTACTGGGTTAGAGCGCATACTCCCTAATCATTTCGGAGTCTGCATGTCCTGTGGTTTATTTAGGCTTGAGAGTGGTCTGCCATCGTTTAGTCTGTACTTTGTTTGTGTAAGTCTGTACGGGTAGCGTATAATTTTATTTAGATAATTTGTAGGCTGGATAGTTGTCTGGCTGTTATTAGGTCTGAACGGATTGCCGCGTGTGTAGATCATCTGTCCGATTAAGTACGATTAGGCAGTAGGGGCAGCGAACGCTGTAAGGTAATCCCCCAACTAAAGAATAAGTCGCACTACTGGGTTAGAGCGCATACTCCCTAATCATTTCGGAGTCTGCATATACCGTAGTTTGTTTAGGCTTGATGGTAGTCTGTCAGTGTTCGGTCTGTATTTTGTTTGAGTAGTTTGTACGCGTAGCGTAATATTTATTATTCGGAGTTTATGCGATTAGTCGCAACATTCAAGTCCCCAAGTTTGTTCCTACAGTAATTGTGTTTGTTATACATACCGCTATAGTTAAATTAACCCCGGTACTACACGGGCTGCTCGGCGTAGGTAAAGACTGGTGATTTTGTGCATCGGTCACTCCAGCAGATGCCGTGGTTCTTTTAGCTGTTCAAGTATATTTAACTACTGATTGTCTGTTATATAAGTACTCGTACCTAATTTAGGGTTTAGTGTACAGTACTTTCCGAAGTAATTATTGTAGACATTATATTTGTGTTGTAAAGTGGTTGATAGGCACATTCGATTAGCTCTATTAACTTCTAGGGAGGAACACTCCGTGATACATAACGTAGAACCTATAGCGATACGGCTATAGGTCGTCAGGCGGTGGTATTTTCCTATCTGGACAACGCAGTGTATTTACTACTACTTATTATTTCAAATACCGTAGTACCCTGTCCGTTGTAATAACCGGTTTTCTAACCCTTTGTTAGGCTGGTTTGTAGACTTCTTGTAAAATTACCCTAAAAATTCGTATTTTGTGTTTTTTGTAAATTTTTGTGTTTATTTAGAGATTGTAATCTCAACCCGAATTGTACGTAATTTGTAGTATAAGTAACTTAGGTAAATTAGTATTATTTGTTTTAGTGTCTCATAAGTAACACTTCACTGAAAGCGCACCGCTTTGTGTAGTGATTACTCCCCAGAAATAATAACATTTATTTCAAACATTGACAAAACCCATTAAAACGGGTATATATATATTATAAATCAAATCTAAAGATTTATAAATAGTAGGCCTACCATACAACCATTAGGTCTTAATATCAGTTGGATTACTGCTTAAATAACGGTAATAAAGTAAGTTAAAGTAACCAAGTAACCCTAAAGTAACAGAAATTCAATTATTTGAAACAATTGATATACCGGTATTTACGATAGGCCTATTATCTTTATTTCTATAAATCTAGGCTGAAATTATACCGGTACTTGTAATTAATTCTATTTCAGAATTATATATACTATAAACTGTAAGCTGTATACCGGTATTCCGATAGGCCTATTATATATTTATATATATTTTGTGCTAAAATTATACCGGTATTCGGAGATAAACCTAGTCTGTAATAATACTTATATAGTTATATATACTATAAGTATACCGGTATTCTAATATATTATATATATATCACGCTACACTGAGTAGCAGTAACGGTAATTAATTACTAGGCTAGCAGTTAATACTGAGTTACTAGACTTGCTCAGACTGTAATACAGCAGTAGACATTCAACTGTACACACAAACATGTCTGACGCAAAGCAGAACCTGTCAGACAGTCTACTAGATACAATGGATATCCTGCTCGGGCAGATGCAGGAGACTGTCCTGCAATTCAAGGGCACAGTAAGGGAAAGTAGGCTGGAGTTGCAAGAAGTGCAGCAAAGTATCGCGCTTGAACGCGATAAATTAGTAAATACCCAAAAGGGTATACCACCACCCTCTGTAACAATGTGTCAACCTGTTAGGTCTGAAGTATCTCATGCGCAAGGTGTGGAGCCTACACGCATCTATACTGCTAGCGAAGTAGAAACTCCTATAGTGAACCCTATTAAGGGTAATTATAGACCTGTTGATAATGATATTCCATATAGAACTGATCATAATCCGAGAAATTTATATGCCGATAACTCGATATTAAATAGCACGATGGCCCAAGAAAGTTTTACGCGTCAAATGGCTAGAACCGAAGCCCGGCAAGCGGTAAAGGTGGGAGAGATCGTTAAGTTCAATGGAGATGAGATGAAATGGTTACCTTTTAATGAATATTACAAAGATAACATACAGAACTCCGTACTATCTAATGGAGAAAAACTTAGATACCTCATCGAGTGCTTGGAAGGATCTCCCAAGTCAATGGCGTTAAAATTTATTGGACATCCAGATGGATTAAGACAAGTTTGGGATACACTAAACATCAGGTATGGTAATAGGAATGACATAGCTGGGTATTTGTATGCAAAATTAATGGCGCCCCGAAAGTTTCTTAGCAGCGGGATTATAGAGTTTTCCGATGAGATTCAGGAGATCTGTAGACAATTAGATTGGCTAGGTAAGTCTCATGAATACCAGAATTCTATGGTTGTAAGAGCCTTAGCATCTGCTTTGCCCAAGGGTGGAGTAGGTACACGCTGGGATAAGAAGGTGTTATATATGATGGAACAACAACGACGAGACCCTACCATGACTGATCTCATGTCATTCTTAGATAGAGAAGTGAAATTACAGCTCCTAAGGCAGTCCAGAGAGAAGACATTGGAAAACAAGGTAAGTGAGAAACCCGTTTCTAGGAGAAGGGTAACACCAGTATGTTATACCGACGACGGTGAAAGCCAAACCTCTCAAGGAGAGGACAGCGGGAAAGACACTGACAGACCTTATTATGTCAATAAAATGCCTAAAGAACAGGTAAGTAAATCCAAGTCTCGACCCAATGACAGAAGGGAACCGATACAAAAAACCCCTCCTACGTCTCCTAAAGGAATTCAGGTGAGAAAGCCCGAGGAAATAACAAGTGTGCACCACATAGCACAGGTTAAAGTAAGTAACATCAAGCCGAAATGTGTGCTGTGCGACGGGCCCCACCGTTTAAATGCGTGTGATAAATTCCTGAGGAAATCACTCGAGGATAGACGTGAAGTCATGTGGGATAAGCGGTTGTGTTATAATTGCCTCAGACGAGGACACCAACGGCGAACCTGTAACTCCGATGCAAGGTGTGCAAAGTGCGGCGCAAAACATCATATCTTGTTGCACACGGAATTCGAACGAAACAGCCCGAGTCAGGTAAGTGAGTCCGAACTACATGTCCAATTCAGTGATGTGAACGACACTGATCAATCTGAGATGGAAGGATTCTATACGGACGAGTTCTCCGACCAAAACGAATCCTGTTACCTAATAAACACCACCGCAGTGTATCGAGCACTTGTGTATGAGAAAGACACAGACAGCGACCTTACCTTAACTACTTCCGATCAACAACCATCTTGGAAAGCGCCAACTTCCAATATAGGAATCCGAGAATTTCCTGTAGTCCAGTTACGGGTCCACGGACCTCAGAAGAGCTATATAGTGAACGCCCTCCTGGACTCCGGTAGCACAGGAACATTCATCGATAGGGAACTAGCCGAAGTCATCTTTGCTGGACAACCCAAGTTCCGAACCAAGCTAAACCTGTCAGGGATCATGCAGGTTTGGAATTCTACTGTAGCTGCCGACTATTATATAGGTGAGTTGTCCACCCCCCAGGACGAACTAGGAGAACATAGCATAAGGTCAGTGAAAATGGTGGCTATAAAGAACTTCGCTACTACTCAAGCAGACCTTTATAATTGGGACGAGGATGAGAGCATCCGACATCTTAACATACCTCGATTCCAGACAGATTATCCTGGAGTGCAAATACTCATCGGCCAAAACGCGCATGAGGCGCTGGAGACATTAGAGAAACGGCCTGCTCAACCGCAGCCCCTACAGACCTATGCGGTAAGAACTAGAGTAGGTTGGTACCTTGCTGGACCTTCCCGTAGAACGCTCAGGGAAAGACTGCTTCAAGATCGCGTCTGCCAGGTGAGTGAATGGGAAGATGATACTAGTGAGGGAGACGACCCAACTGAGGGAACACCACACTCCTCAGATAATGACAATCTTAGCTCCAATGTAGATCAATGGAGATATTGCCCCAAGAAGTTTAATCCAACAGACATCGCTTCCAGAGGAGCAACTCCTCAAGAACTGACAGATACTACAGACCGGTTAGGTGAACCCGACTTCCTGAGTAAGGAGAATGAATGGCCTCCCCATCTTACTCCGACTGAGATTAGACCAGCCAAGGGAGCGGAGAAAGTCGAACCTGAAACCCGGACGGGTGGATCGGAGTTATTTGAACCCGGGATAGATCTGTCGGTATTACATGTTGCCAGGGACGACGCCGTGGATCTGGGCCTCCCCTCCGCGAGTGGATCCTTCATGAAGATCAGAGAGAGCGATTGGAGCTCTGGAACATCAGACGTCTCGCAGGGACTCTCACCTCTCCTGCAGAGAGCGACGGACCACTATAGCTCCTGGAATCGGCTTTGTGACGCCGTCATATACTTTGAGCAATGTTTCTATCGTCACTATTCCAGGACGAAGAGGAAACCTGGAATTGTATTCAGGATGCAGCGACTCAATCACCCAGTCGGTCGTTTGTGTTTATCGGAAGGGAATGGAGGACTCTCCGGAAACTGTGGAAGGCAAGATTCTCTTCCCACGACCACCTCCCTAATCCTTCAAACATCTAGGGACTCCATAACGTAACAACATATGGAGTGGGTGTGTGACTCTATTATTTTATATTATTTTATTATTTTTATATTTATGTATGTATTACTATGTAATTCTATTATAATCGTTTTCTTTAATTTTATTCAGTAGAATGTTATTTTAGCGATTATTTAGTAGATTAGTGCAATATATATTCGCGTTTATTACTTAATTACGTATATATTATATTTAATGCGACGGCAAGAAATAATTCTTTTCCTTCTTCCTTACTGTCCGTATTACATTACAAATACGTAACTACAGTAAGATGAAATGTCCGTACTTATTAAAGTACAATAAAGCCACTACTATATTCAAGTATTATTGGTAGGCAGAGTATTAGGAATGCAAAGTTCAGATCCTCGTGTCTCGGCTAAACCAAGCTCTGGGTAGACCTTGGAAACGACTTGCCTCTTCACACTGACATTGCTTCGTGCGATATTGCTCTCATACCGTATATTAAATAATACATATAGTAGCGTGATGTCCCTTTAACAGTAGCGTATAACGCAAAATAAATCTGTTAAACCCTTTGACCATCTGTAATTCTAGTCGATTAAGATATCGCGGCACCCACCGATATACTTGAAAGACAAATTCTAGAATCAGTGGTTAACGTCCCCAGACAAGTTCTGGAATAAATCGGTGCCCATCTCAAATATTAATTATTTAATATTTGCAAATCTAATAAATCAAAATCTGTAAAATTCAGATCCTTCAGCAATTCTAGTCAATTAAGATATCGTAGCATTTACCGATATTCTTAAAAAGACAATTGTCATAGAATTAAGGATCTTGTGTCCCCAGACATATTCTAGAATCAAAATATGTCAATTTAATTATCAAATAATAAAATTTCAGGGAATAAATTTAAATTCATGCCTTTTAATGAATTTAATAAATTGCCATTTTTACGCAATTTATAACATTCCCAAAATTCCATTAATTAATAGATCAAGGGAGCGGAGATTTATCTTATTATGTGTATGAGTGTGCGAAAGTCTCCCAAACATAGTCAATAGCCGATAAAATTCATAAAGTCATGTATAAAACAGAACATTGACTATTAAAGAATACTATTAAATAACATCCCAGATCTGTATGCATTGGAATTGCTCTAATTCTACCGCTAGCTTTGCATAATGTCACCATAGCAACAACCACGCTAGAATTAGAATTGAGTTAAAAGAACAATAGAAAGCTTGTCCCATTGAATAGCATAGGGAATAAATAGTGCACTGATAGTATCCAAGGATACATAATAATACAGTGACATTCTGGAAGGCATTGACTAACGGACAAGTGACCCGAGTGTGTGTAATTTGTGACAAGTTGTGTGTGTGGTATTTGAGAGTTTATAGGCGAATGTTACTACTAAGGTGTGTTTACAGTAGCTAGTCGCAATCGTAAAAGTAACCTAACTCTCCAAGGAAAACCTGAAGTACATCTAAGCCTTTGGGACGGACAGTTGAGTGACTTGTGCCGGTTGTCGTTGTCGTTGTGCGGCTACGTCGTTGGCGAAAGTACAGAGGCGACGACACATCGGCGCTGAGGATCTCGTACTGTCCGGGGGTTAATTGGGGTAGTCAGCGACGCTCGCTAGCCTAAATATAAACTCCTTATAATATGGATAAACTCATATATAGCAGATATGACGGAGTTGATAGAAGATGGTCTTGGTATCGGGGAGCGATATACTCTACTTTTACAAGCGTTTGTTGATAGCTTAATACGCGGCGACGTTAGTCCAACTGCTGCGGAGGACGATGGTCGTTATGTCAAACCGACAATGTCCCAAGTGCAGCTCTCGCGAGAGTTGGACTATAGAAAATTCGCTGCTCGATATACGCAGCGTAATGGTACGTATATGGGCTTCTTAACTACTGGTCATCCTATCGATTTACACGATACGGACAATGTCGACACCAAAAGGGAAATGGTACGATTGAAATATCCTACCCAGCGGAGGCGGAACGATAAACCGAGAATGGAACACGAGAATTCTATTCGAAACAGACTCGAAAGAGAAGACGTTGAGGAGCCGGATAAACGCAGCGACTTCAACGATTATCTGGAATTCCTGATAGAAACATATCTCAATATTGCCAGTCAACCAAATCTAGAAACTCGATATCCTCAAGGTATACATCATGACCGCATGGTAGAACTCAAACGGCTCAATTCCCCTATGATGTATCTTACCGCCGATCGACCGCTACCTGTTGTACCGAATAGCTTCGAACGGATGGAGGAATATTGTAAGCTGGAGAAAGATCACTCGCGTTTCCCCTACAAGACGTACGTTTTTGGGTATTATTACGATAAATGCCCTAGACCCAACTAATAAACGGAAAGACATAAACATCCACGTAAACCGAAACTTGTTGACGTATCACCTATGCTCACTCGGCTCGAACGATCCTGGAGTAAACCTACGATCAGAGTCCCGGAATACTCGGTCAAACCTCCTCATTCCTTAGTTGGACCTCAGACCTGCGATCCTGGTGGTGTCGCGGATCCTCGCGGACTGTATTCACTGTTCAAAGATCTAGTGCTACCCTAACAATTAATCGGTAACACTCCGACAGTGATTTCTAGCTAGCCGCCCATCTTACCTAGCCGGATTGTGACGCGGACACCTAATATCACTATCCAACCGTATGGTCGTCCACGTTTAACGCGATACAACCCCTCATCAAGGTGAAGGAGAGCGTTGTACGAAACGAGTTAAACGCTATTCTATAAAGATCAAAAGGGAAACCTGCGTTTGTTCAGATAAACGTAAGTTATAACAGTAAGTCCAATCGATAAACGAATTGGCCTTATCTCAATTCGATTGGGAAATCCAGAATCTCTAAGAAGTTATCGAACTTGGACGATCCTATTCTCTGCGAGAGTTTTTGGATGAACGTATCCAGCTACGAGCGGAGGAAAATCAGCTCGAGGAGAAGCATATCGAAACGGCAGATACCTCGACCATAAACCTACACCTTCTGATGCAATCATATTGCACCCTTCACCCAGGAGTTATGGCCCTCCTAGTAAAGTGGCTCCCCCCAAAGAGAAAAAGACTCTTGCTAGCCTCAAAAAACTGCGTAAACGCCGTCTGCGTAAGAAAGACTAACTGTTTAGAGTATCTTTATATTTTAGAAACTGTGATTTTGTATATTTTATAGACTTAAATCCCATTTTCTGGGAGCGGTGTAAAAGCTTTTGCTGAATTGTCCGGTTATTTTTCCTTATTTTTCCCGTAAAATACTCTGTAGTTGGTTTACCAGGCATAAAAAGGCCGTGTCCTTGCTGTACTGGTGTTTTAGCGGACATAAAAGCTATTTCTTCTGTATTTGTACTTTAGAGGACATAATCCGTAATTCCGTGACGTAAAAGCTCGATACTCTTGAAAACAGTGTCGCTACCATGACGACGGCTAGCAGCTGATATTGCCACGTCGACGTTTCTTTGTTTCTCTGTTCTCTCGTTGTTCAGGTTGACCAATCAGAGCGTTTGTTATCTCTGTGTTGGAGGTATATACAGAAACTCAGTAGTTCAGTGTTATGTTTTTCCCCAGAGCCTAAGAACCGGCTTTGGCACCTCCGTGTTTCAGTTTTTAGTCTTACACTAGTAGGTTTAATTATAAAGGGCATATATCCTTTAACTGACCTGACTCATGGAATCACTGCTAACTGATCATACATACTGACTGCTGAAACATTGCAAACTCATAACAATCAGTGTTTTCATTGTTGTTTTATACTGCTATTTACCGTCAGTTCTTCATAATATGGTTGATGAATTATTATATTTGGAATAACGATAAATAACCCCGAAACCCAATATTCTTGATATACCGAAGGTAAGAGAGAAGGGTTACAGATAAACGATTGTGACTTATGTTAAAGTGGTTTGAAGTGAATCTAATGTTATTTGATAGACCCTACATGAGTCAGTCTGTGTTCCTTTTATATGTGACTAAAATCAGTGAAGATTGGCATATTAGTGTGCAGTATTGTGCAGCATTGTGTATGAGTGAGTCTGTTAAAGAAGCAATTCCTAAAGAATGCGCCATATATGTGAATTATAATTAAGCCATATCGTTGTGAGTAGTTTAAGTCATAACTCTGTTTATATAGATAAAGCGCCACGTCCTAAAGGAACTGTTAATATTACCGAAGGTGAATAATATTGTCAGAGATTATATAGTACTGTCAGTCGAATAATACATTAGGCTTACATAGCAATAAAATTAAACCGTCGAACCCAATCTCCCGGGAATATCCAGCGGGTGAATGATCGCGCACAGATTGGTTTCGACTAGTGTAGTGAATCAAATACTTGTCATAGACTAAAAACCGATTTAATATCTAGAAGACATCTTAATTTGGTGGGTTAAACTGCCAAAGGTCTGAAAGCGCGAACAGTTTCACACCAGTACTATATATATGAAGTTACTATCTAGCTAGATTTCCCTTAAAAATAATATCCTCTCATTGGTAATGGTAATCAATCACTCAGTGCTGGATCAATGTTGTACAAACAATAAAAAGCAATAAGTCAGTCTCATGCACATCATAAAGAATAACTATTTAAGTAGTTGTAGAAAAGTATGCTCTTTTTGCCTACTGTAAAATAATAAAGAAAGACAAAAAATGTTGTTTCTTTTTGCCACCACTTAATGTAATTTTATTTGTTGAAAGTAATTTGAAAAGAATAAAAACAAAAAAAATATCTTCCATCGAAGCGTCTTCCGCAGTGAAATAACTAAAGCAAAAGCGAAATAGTAAAATGGGTAATATGGCTATTATAATATTATAATATTCTAGAATAATAAATATCATGTGGAAACCATTAGCGCTATCTATTTAAATTCAATAATATTTATTAATGTCATGGAAATTACTTTGAAATTTAATTCGAACATTATGTTTTTTGTTGACAAAAAAGTGCTATTTTTGTCAAACTTGTTAATGAATTTGACAAAAAAAAGTGACTTAAATCAAATACATAAACTTAAAAAAGATCTTACATACCTATACAGCTGCCCACGCTTTCATGCGTCATGTATAAACAATCACATTGGTAACCGCCATCTAAGTTAGTACAATTAGATATTGTCAGATTACATAGATGTGTGTTGCTTTCACATTCATCTACATCTAAAAAATAAGAAAATAATTTATTAGTAATTAACTGATTTTTTACACCCATGCAAACCATAAAAAGCATAAAATAATAAATAAATAAATAAAATATATTAATAAGTATATAATAATGAAATAAAATTGTATGAATTATAATAAAATATGACGCTTTGATAAGTTTTTCACTGCTGAGTTGTCTAGGTTTAGAAGCTTGAATATCGGCTGTGATAATGTGATGCACGGTGTCGGACACTGATGCATGGTGTCGGATTCAGGTGGACCCATGAAAGTTGTATCATGGTTAAAAATATCGGAGAAATCGTTCAGTAGTTTCTCCAGAGGGGGGTTTTCTTGAGAACTTGTGACTTCAATAATATTTAGACTTTGAGAAGAAGAGTTATTGAGTGTTTGCCTGAGCTTTGTTTTGTTATCTAAGATGATTTTATTTTTTGCAATCGAGAACTGTTACGATATATGGCGCTGTGTACTAGAACAGCCCATCATACAGCATAGAGCGATTAGATAAGTTTTATCGATGTAGAGCATTCATTAGGTAAGGAAATTGAAATATACGAGTTTATATTATTCAACCAATTTTGTATAGTATGTAGCCTTACATATGTAATTTTTATAATAAAACCTTAGTATATTAAATTATGGTGGCAAACTTTTGTAAAACATTAATACGAATTTGCCGTTTATTGACATTGACTGATCCTAATGTGTATTCGTATTAATTTCGTTTATATTTCCCTACAAACTAATGTTATACTAAATTAATGCTAAATGTGCTTTAATAATTGCGAAATTAATGCTACGGCCATAAACCTATAAGCCCACCAAGACAGATTTATTACCATATATGGTAATGATTTGGGAAATGGGGAAGCATAGGGCTATAATCCGGCTCTCCCATTGGTTTAGTTATTTTAGGTTGGTCTAATGGTAGTAGGATTTGTTGGACCAATGATATAATCATTGCTTCATACCTATATTTTGTCAGTGTACCTCAGTATACTTTTAGTGTATGCCAGTGTATACCTGTCCACCAGTATAGCGGTACTGTGCACGTTTTAGTTGACTTTAATGTTTTCGATCTTCTTGCTTGTCATTTGTACATCAATTTCTGCTTTTAAGCCTATATAATTACAACTTTGAATAATGATCTTCTTGCATTGACTCTTGATTTCTTTAATCTTTGCGATTGCGATGTAGCAATTCCTTACAAGAATTTCCTTTCAACTGTCAGACTGTTTGTAAATGCATGCGCCGATACAGTAACTATTTGCTTTAGAATGATGGGCTAAGGGTACCTGTAGGCGTAGCAGGCGCACTGTGGAAGCGACGGAAGGAGGAGTGGAGGATCCAATGTGGGGCAATGCTGGTGGGGGGGGGGGGGGGGGGGGGGGTAGTTGCGGTTGGGCTAATCAATTAAGGACCGGGGACCGGTCGTCACTACAGTGTTTGGGGGCTGACGATCTAGCTTCGTCTCAACTGTGTAGTACTAGGGTAGTAATAGCGGTTTAGTTAGGAGAACCGCACGTAGCTTGAGTGGCCTTGCTCTCTCACCCGAGCACTATCACACTAGCTCTATTACCCAACTACCATTAGTGTTATTATTACTATATATATTAGTGTGTTGTTAATGCTATTTTATGTTGTGTTGCTGAAGAGAGCCTGGTGTTTGAATATAATGATTAGATAGGCGCTACTCTCCCTTGATTGTTTTCTATTTCTTAGTTTATGCATATTAATTGCTGTTAGGTCAAAATAATACAGTATCTAGGCTGTTGCTAGTATAACTCAGTAACGTAATAATTAGTAATACATATTCTGGAATACTTAGTAACAAGTACGCAAATTTGTATTTTATGACACTGTAGTTTATTTATCATGTTAGAATAAAGTTAAGAACTTGTACGCTGCATAGCGGAGTGGAGAATAGTTGGGTAAATTACTCTTAGAAATACCTTAGGATATTCAACACTAGGCGGTAATTTGAAAATAGCAGATTAGCAGGCTGACAGAGGTAGCCAGTGTAGCACAGTAGTAATTTTGCTGGCCTAAAGCCAGTGCAAGGCCAAGTTTGACATTAGGACAAATAAATAGTCTATCCCATTATAATATTAAAATATTCTCACATTTGACGTTGTCCTGCCCGATAACTGCCTGCATTTCTCTGTGGTAAGTGAACACCGAGTGCAAACCACCCGCACTTATATTAAGTAGCTTAGGAATCCAACTCGGATTTATTGTTTTGGTTGCTGCTGTTTTGGCTTATAAATTCGAACAGTTAGCTCTTTGTTGAGAAATCGACAGAGAAAGGAGCATGCGATTGGCAGCGTGAATAATTTGCATAGTAAATGGTTGTGTTTATATAACCCAACAGTAAAGAGTTTTGTTTGCTGTATCGTTCGACGGTAAGACATTTTGGTAGACGATTCTGCTTGCATCCAACAGTGAAGGAGTTGGATAGTTCAACAGTGAGAGAGCTGATTTTGTGTTCACTATTCATTTGAAATACAGCAGTTCATTGGGCTGTTAGGGTAGTGTAGTGTATTTATTCACTTTATTATTTGTTCACTAATCACAGAATATAGGAATTTATTGGGCCATTGGTAATCGTAAATTAGTAAGTTTTAAATTATAGCTAGGTTTGTGAGAATTCAGTTTCGGCCAAAATTATTTATATAATAAAATTTAGAGTTTTAGTACCGATATGTTGGATAACTGCTTAATTATTTTACACCATCTGGAGATACATGGCGAGATGGAACTTCTGATCCTGGGGTTTGTGTGGGCCTACGGGTTCGGTTTGCAATCAGCGACGAGACTGAAACCTAGGACGCGGACGTGGAATCTCACAGCGAACAATGTTAGTTGTTCTGTTGGTACCATTGTAATTGTGAAAGCAGTAAAAAATTACCGGTTGTTTAACTGCGAAACTGAACTCAGTATATTAGTTAGCCATCTATGGTGTTTTGGATCGCTCAGTTGGAGAGAGAGAGAGTGTCGCAACCTGAAGGTGTAGCCACGCGCCAGTGGATACATATATAAAATTTAAAAGTAAAATTACGCTAATTTGAGCTCTATATATATTAGGGTGGTGCGTTTTTTACTTTTTTTCGATTTCATTGTTCTACCGGTGCATAAAAGTTGCCAAATGGTAAAAAAATAAGGCAAAAAAAATTTCTTTAAATCTATGTCTTCACGGATCCCAAGAGGGTTGAAATTTTTTGCCATCGCGATGCACCATAATGAAATTTATAACAATATAACACATTGATGAAAGATCAATGACTCAAAAAAGAACTTCCTGCATGCATCAAATGTCATCAAATGGGTCCAAAATTAGTTAGATACCAAAATTTTAATTTTTGGATCAAGGGAAGTTGTGCCACAGGCACATGACCAGAACCTACTCTATGGCGCAAGTGATGATTATTCTCAATTTTGGTGATGGACAACATTTAGTTCTCCTACGGCATTATTATTATGCTCATTAGAACCGCAATGACCGATTTAGTGGGTGTAGACACCATCAAAACAAGCATAGAGCGAATAGTTCTTGAGATATTACAGAAAATGTCAACATTACTGCCTTGATAATTTATAGACAAATACACAAAAATGTTACTTCTAATTATCTTAAGGCATCAAAAATATACACATCACTGCAACAAATTGATTTAGTGTATACAGAGACCTTCAAAATTAAAGAGTACCGGTAGTACGTAATTCACTATAGTTTTTGTACAAAATGTGTGGAATGTGTCAACTCAATATCACATAGTAATTGGTGGACATAGTCTTGACATTTTGTAAAATAACTCAAGAACTAATGACTCTACTCTTATTTTGAAGGTGTCTTCACCCACAATATCGATCATTTCTGTGATGTGTCTATTTTTTGATTCCTTGAGATAATTCAAAATATCATTTATTGTGTATTTGTCCATATCACATCAAGGCGGTAATGTAGACTTGTGCTGTACTTCACATTTTCTGCGATATCTCAAGAACTATTCGCTCTACGTTTGTTTTAAAGGTGTCTACCCCCACTAAATCGGCCATTGCGGTTCTAATGAGCATAATATGAATGCAGTAGGAGAACTCAAAGTTGGCCATCGCGAAAATTGAGAATAATCATCAGTTGCGCCAAATGGTAGGTTCTGGCCATGTGCCTGTGGCACTAGTTCCCTTGACCCAAAAGTTAAAATTTTGGCATCTAACTAAGTTTGGACCCATTTGATGACATTTGATGCATGCAGGAAGTTCTTTTTTGAGTCATTAATCTTTCATCAATGTGTTATATTGTTATACATTTCATTATGGTGCATCGTGATGGCACAAAATTTCAACCCTCTTGGGATCCGTGAAGATATAGATGAAATTTAAAGAAATTTTTTTTGCCTTATTGTGCACCGGTAGAACAATGAAATCGAAAAAAAGTAAAAAACGCACCGCCCTAATATATATATATACAATTAGAAATAGTTCGGGTGACAAATTTATTTTTTTTGAATTTTCGAATTAGATTCAAAAATATTTTCGTGTCATACCAGTATTTAAATGCTGTATAATAGCTATAGAGCTACATTTTTGTTTAAATATTATACCGGTATTTACTATAACTATATACAATTAAATTCACAATATTTATATTGTGAATTTACTTTAGTATTTGACATTTGAGACCAAATAAATTATTTTGAAAATAATTTAATCGAAATTTCGATTAAATTAATATATATCTCGAAATCTTGCACGTACACCCGCACTGTTACTGTTAAAATAAAGTGTCCAAACAAGAAAAAGTGTAAAACCAAGGGTTTACACACCTTGGACAGACCGGTCCAGGACATTGTGTTATTAGAGGAAACATGCATTGAGACAGGCACCAGCTATGCTATTTGTTGGGGTAAGTCACTTTACCGATGACATTTTTTCTTTGTTTTTTTAATATATATTTGTACATGTTATATATTGTTGTTGTTGTTGTTGTTGCAGCAGAATGAAATACATAAATCTAATCGAATCCTATTCAGCAGCCTACCGGCACTACCGGTAGATGCTAGGCCATTCTATCCAGATAGATTATATGCAGATGTGCCAAACACCCCACCGGATTATAGCTACATCTCACAGAAACCAGAACAGATTATTAACCAATGAGTTAATCACTTAACTCATTAGTGTCATTATAACAATATTAGGAATGCATTATTACCTTCACAAGTGGCTATTTGTTGGTTGTCTGATATTGCTCGAGCATGTAGTTGTATTTGTTGGTATCCTGAGCGGCAAAGACATTCAAATGATCCAACTATGTTATTACAAGTAGTAGTTGTAGGATCACAATTATGCACAATCGATTCACTACCAGAACATTCGTTTATATCTGTGAAATTAAACAAAGAGAGAGTCAGTTTTATTTTTATTCAATGATATGATTTATAGCTGACACAAAATAAATAAAATGGTACCAATTATAGTCGCAATAAATTGATGACAATTTCATCCAAATAAATTTTTGCAGATCCTTATGCTATATACGAAATACAACGAATTTATGGGATCACGTTTTACAGCTGCAGTTTAAGTGATTAATTATTTCAGATATATGCAATGAACTTTAATGAAATGCATATGTTAAAATCAAATGAAAAACCATTCTTGTGTTTTTTAAAAAAGTGTGTCTTCATTTGACCCTTAAAAACTTCTAATTACAGTATTGGATCCCTTAAACAAGGCGACAGCGCATTCCAAACGGTTGGGACTGTATGTATATATAAAAGACCTTGGTGCAAACAACTCACATAGTATGAGCTAGGTGGGTGCAAACATAGTATGAGATGGGTGGGGGGGGGGGGGAGGTGCAAACATAGTCTGAGCTGGGTGGGGGTGGGGGGAATTGGACGCACTAAAAATGCATCCCTCTCCAGAGGAAATTAGACGCAAATAACAGCTGATTACTGTCAAAAATAAAACTGTAACCTATGTGTTCTATTGTGTTTAGCTTATTGTTCTGGTTAAAATAACGTGCCACTGTAACCTGTTCCTTTCCCTAGGGATATTAATTCACCAAGATGCGATTTGCATCCAGTTTAACCCCCTGTCTCACCCTCATAGTCCACTATGCAGTCCAATATTCAGCAGTCCACTAAATTTAGTGGGCCAACATTCTGACTTATACTTACTTTTGTAAACAATACTTTATTAGGCCCAATACTGGCAGACAGGCTAAACCGTCCATTTTCTCTTATTCCCTTTTAATTGTTTTGTTTTATTTAACAGAACATAATGGTTGCAGAAATGGTTGCGTTGGGGGCTGTGTTGCCGTTATTTGTAACGCCGATGTAAGTTCGAGAGGGTTATGGATCTCACCGATACTAGTAACTGGATATTGGATCGGGGAGTGGTTGGATAATGCAGATCAAAAATGAACAATAACGAGTTGGATTGAATCATCAATTTATTCTAACTGTTCTTGTTCTCTAAAGATTTTAACACTGATATATATATATGGGACTCCCCAAACGCCAATATAAATAGATATACACAATTATGATTTTACAATAATGATAATAAGCCTACAGTACAAATTATTTAATCGGGCAGATGACTTTATTTTACTTAGATTTTGACCCCCCAAACTACGTGTGAAACCCGTCCGTCTATTCTGTCCGTGTCTGTCATAAGTCGGTAGGTAGGCCATCAGAAGTCCGTCGGGTCTATCCCTTATGACGCGTGTCATCATGGCCCAATACCCTTTCAGGCTCGTCCGCTTTCAGGTTGGTCCTCAGGCAAGCTTAGCAGTTCAAAGCTGACCAGCGCCACTTATGCATTTGTCCCTCTGCACTATTCTAGGTCTAGGCCTTGGCATCCAGGAAATCTACCTGGTGCCACTTTGTACTTATTTCTGGGAACTCAGGGCCCCTTTAAAAGCACGTTGAGTGACGGTTTTATGTTCAATTGTTCGTAAAAACTGCTGTAACTCAATTAATTTTAAATTTATGAAGCTCTGGTTTTTTTCACATGGTGCCCAGGACTTTTCGGATTATTCATTTATTGGAGTTTATGAATTTTATGCATGCCCGCAACCGAGAATGAAAATAACGCAACAGGCTGTAGTTGGGATACACGTTGGAAATTCCACCTGGAACTCTAATTCCGTCATTATTTAGTTTCCCGAAATATCCTCAGGAATTTGTGGATAAACATGGATGTCCATTGTCCATCGTTTAAACATAAAGTTGGTGCATACTATGTTGCTGAATGCGGTAATTTGGCACCTTAATTTACTTATTTTTATATATTTTCGGGCCTGAAATATTTTTATCCGGCTAAATCTGTGTCATCACCAATTTTTTTAAATAGCCAAATTCAAATTGCAAACAATTGAAAACAATTATTTAAAAGAGTAAATTATTAGTAGCAGTAGGTAAGAATAAAGCTAGTGATAAAGCTAGTGACTAGGAGGACTATTGTTGTATTGCATTAGATAAAACCTTGTTTATGTAGTAGACCTATAGTAATTTATTAAATACATAAGAATGAATTATTACCTTCACATTTACCATCGCTCATATGTTTGTATCCTGAGAGGCAATCACATTCGAATGATCCATCTATGTTACTGCAGGCAGTAGTGGATAAATCACAGTTGTGCTCAATAGAATCACTACCTGAACATTCGTTTATATCTGTGAAATTAAACGAAAATTGGTTATATTTTTATTCAACGATATGATTTATAGATGACGACTGGGCATATTTTAAGTATTCATTGATGGGGCCATTTTGTACATCAGCCTCAAAAAGTGGCCCACTACTATCTTAGAAAATGGCCTATCATTTGAGTAGGATACTTGCATCAATGTCTCGCCCCACCACTCCTGCAACATGCATTGTTACACTCATATCTTTACTAGATCAGTTCCATCCTAACCCGCTTCCCTGGACGTTACATTATATGTATATTACGGGTAGACTATGTAGACTAGAAGACTCATCTCAATGGGTTTTCCCATACCGGGTGTCCGGCTGTAGGGACTTACTGTAGGGACATTTTCTTCTTTCAAGTATGCTATTCTGCAGTAAAGACTGTTTTTTATCTGCTTTATACAGACTACTGCTTTATTATATTCAGATTAATAGTCAAATAGTACAATACTTATTTTTATTATTATTATTATTATTATCTTTATTCCAGTCTTAATATAGCAGCCCATAAAAATACCGGTAAATTTATATATCGAGTAAAGCACAATGACAAATAAAGTTAGCAATAAATAAGGATCGGTTATTAAAAGATTAAAATTTACGTTAGAAAAAGGGGCCACGAGCAGGACAAAGAACAATAATATATAAAAATAGTACAATAAATATATAATTATGTAAGGTAGAATATAAGAGTTATAAACATTAAGCAAAAAGAAAAGAAGAAGAACAAACGGATGTACGGCATTACAATATTACGTTTGTGGCACAACATTAGATTGGACACCAAAGATACGGCTCGTGGTACATGTTACTAAGCCAACTGTTTTTAAAATTCGGGTTTCAGATGATCTCATGCGATGTAACAGGGACTCCAACGCACTGGCGGATATGAACGAGTTTTGGACGATTTAGAGCTCCATACAATGTAATGATGGGTGTATGAGGGATGTCCATCTCTATACTGAATTAATAATATAATATAATATTGTATTAGTAGAATAGAATATAATAGATTTAATTATTGATAAAGCTAAACTATCTGTATATAAGAAATGCCCTTTTTCCAATTTGGCCCACCAGAAGAAAATTCTAAAAATTACCATTGCTGGAGACAACAAATGACAAACACCATCTTTATAATACAATACAAGTTAATGAAATCTAACCACCTTTTCGGGTACAGTTTTCAGGTTGTGTATTGTCGGATCTATGCAATAAAATTTTTAGTGTGGTATATCAAATTATGTATAATTCAATTCATACCTATACTTTGGTGATAACCTATGACCCACAAACACATAATGGCAGAACGGAGTAAGGAAAAACTGAGACATGTTCAGATGTTTTAGTTTCCCCCGCGTTATGTTGTTCTAGTTCCAAACTAGACCAACATGAGTATTGCTATAACTACTGTTACCTTTGTACATGAAGTACATCAATTAAATAAATACATAGAGTAGATAATGCTGTATTACCTTCACATTTGCTAGGGCCCAAATGCTTGAATCCTGAGAGGCAATTACATTCGAATGATCCATCTACGTTAGTGCAGGTAGTAGTGGATAAATCACAGTTGTGAACAATAGAATCACTACCAGAACATTCGTTTATATCTGTGAAATTAAATGAGAGTCAATTATATTTGTATTCAATGATATGATTTAATGACACTGGCACAATAACACCTAATTGGTGGTTATTACACAAGACTAATATGGGCAGCACTAATTAGACTACAATAAATACTTAGCAGGTGCAGCACTAGATTTAGTGTTGCCGTTATTCAGTAACGCCGATGTAAGTTTGAGAGGGTTGTGGATCTCAGCAATACTAGTCACCGGATATTAGATCAAGGAGTGATGGATAATGCAGTCGATAAGGAAAAAGAACGAGTTGGGTCGAATCATCAATTTTAATCCTAACTGATCAAGTTCTCTTTGCGCTGATACACACTGATTCCAAATATATGGAACTCCCCAATATGCCAATATAAATAGAATAATACACAATAATAATAAATTAGTTTTTATAATAAGCAAATTTTACGAAATTATTTAGTCAGTCAGAATTTATTTAGATTTTAACCCCCCAGAACTATATTTGATGGCCATCAAAGATCCGTCAGTAGTCAGTCGGGTCTATCCCTCACATTGCCTAGTGTCACTGTAGCCCGAATACCTTTCAGGTTCGCGCTACGCTAACCAGCTCCGCTCAGCTGTCGGTCGGGTTGTCAGTTAGCGAGAGAATGCAGCAGTGATGCTGCATATCACTATACATCGACTCTTCAGCATAACGCTCGCCACTCATCATCCCCTTTGGGGTGAGTCCTAAGGCAAGTCAAGCGGTTTAACTTCAGGGTTTGTCGGGTCCTCACAACACCTAGTGTCACCAGGGTTCGAATCCTTTTCAGGCTTGAACCAAGCTGACTGGCGCCACTTGGGCAGTGCGAGTCCCCTGGTAAAGTGGTCCCTCACATACCACTCGCCCCTCGCCATCCCTTTTGGGTTGGATCCTCAGGCAAGTCAAGTGGCGTAGCTCGGGGTTGGCTGTCCATGTGTCTTTCTCCCGGAGTCCCTCGTCCTCACGTACCACTCATCCCTCGCCATCCATTTCGGGTTGGGTCCTCAGGCAAGTTAAGCAGCTTAGCTCAGGTTTGTCTGTCCACGTCCCTCTAATGTCAGCATAACCCGAATGCTTTTCAGGCTCGTGCTACGCCAACCAGCTTGGCTTGGGGTCCTCACCTTTGTGAAGCCTAGTGTCACCCTAGCCCAAATCCTTTTCAGGCTCGTGCTAGGCTGACCAGCCCCACTCGGGCATTTGTCCCTTGGCAATCAGGAACTTTGCCTGGAGCCAGATTGGACTCCTGGGAATTTGGGCCCCATTAAAAGCATTGAGAGGGGCGATTTTGTGTTTAGTCGTCATTAAAAATCGCTGTAACTTTGTTAATTTTAACTTTATATCATTCCGGCTTTTTGAACATGGTGTCCGTGACTTTTTGGAATATTCGTTTATTGGAGTTTATAATTTTCATATAAGCCTGGCACTGCAATTGAAAATAACGCGAACATTTAGCCAAAACCTTCAATTCACTAGACCATATCACACTACGTCCTTTTAACACCACATGGTTGTAGTCAGAGATATTGCTATCTGAGCCTGCTGTACTACTAGGAGATACGTGCCAACACGTGCCTTACGTGCCAACAGAAGTGGAAGCTGCTAAATATGTATCATCACCAATTTATTTCAATAGCCAAATTCAAATTGCAAACAATTTCGAAAACAATTATTTAAGAGAGTAAATTATTAGTTGCAAAAGTCAGGTAGGTAAGAATAAAGCTAGTGATAAAGCTAGTGACTGGGAGGACTATTTTTTGTATTGCATTAGATAAAACCCTAAAGATGCACAACAACTGCACTACTGCACACAACTGCTTGACTCTTGAATTTGCTAATTTGCATTTTGCTAATTTAATTAATCTCTATTGTGGATATCTGGGTTCCCTGAAATCTATTTGATTGGTGATGTCGCAGGGCTCTCAGTGGTGCTGCAACTGCGTGGCATGGGCATGTGCACCCCGCAATCACCTTGCACCGTCTAAGGGTGGCCAGTGCAGCTGTGTCAAGGCTTTGTCTTGCCTCGCGTCCTTGTCCCGTCCTTGTCTGGCGGAACTGAATTGTCTTCTGGAGAATGCCAAAATCCCTTCGTGGCTGTTTCAAACTCATTGGTGACGAGGCAACCAGATGCCGTCGTTTCAACCCAATTTCCGTCATATATTGCCGACAGTGACTCTGAGTTCGGCTCAAATTCAACCGCTACTACAGTAGTTCCTGCGCCAAATGATAGCGATGCCCCGAATGGGTCGTATGTTCTGCCCCAGGTGATAACGACGGATACAACGCCTACTGTTTCAGGGATCGTGGAAGACGCCTTCAGGGGCGTCTGGTTAAACTGCCAGGCTCCTCCTCCGATCCTGCCTGGGAGGACCGCCATGCCAGGTTGGTCCAGTTGCGGAGCCGCCGCTATATGGTACCAGGGGGTAACGTCGGGCTGAAGGTGGTAGATGTCCTCACATCGGAGTTGGATAAACTGACAGAAGGTGTTCACCCTTTTGAACGCCCCTTGTGTTTCGTTGCCTCCATCTTCCAGCGTGACCCCGACATCACCGATACTCCCGACATCCGACGGTCCATTCTCCGACGGATCGAGATGTGGGAGCATGCTGACCCCGGGGTGTTATCACCACATCCTGGTCTGCAACCTGTTCCCGTGGTGTTACCACCACAACCTGGCCTGCCATCTGATCCCGGGTGTTACCACCACAATCTGTCCTGGTACCTGATCCCAGGGTGTTATCACCACAACCTGGTCTGCCACCTGATCCCAGGGTGTTACCACCACAACCTGGCCTGCCACCTGATCCCGTGGTGTCAACACCGCAGTCTGTTACACCGACTGATCCCGGGGTGTCACTTAGCCCACTGCCTGTCCCCAGACAACCACCCAGTTCACCGCCCCAACACCAGTGCTGGTATGCTGACTACGCTTCTTCAGCAGGCACGCTCAACGGAGTCAGTGATTGGTGGCGCAAACTGTGTCTGGTGGGCACCAGCATCAGCTATAACCCCGAGGCAACAGAGAGTTACCTCGTAGTCAAGCCGGGGCTTGAGGCCAAGGCCCGCACTGTGTTTGGGATTGGCGGTGTACAACTCGTTTCCGGCCAACGTTTTCTGGTTGGTTTTATCGGGGAGGCCTCACAAAGGATGAAGTTTGTGACGAAGAAGGTGTCGGGCTGGGTTAGCAGCATAGGTAAACTCGCAGAGGTGGCCAAGGAATACCCCCAGACCGCTCACACCAGGATGTCCCGGTGTATCCAAGCGGAATGGGACTACCTCCTGCGGGTTGTCCCTACTGACGAATGCGAGATTGCCCCGATTAGGTCAGCGTTGCTGCGTACATACATTCCGGCACTGTTTGGAACCCGCCTCGACGAGGCGGACGAGGATTTCATTCTCCTCCCGGTGCGACACGGTGGAGTCGGACTGCGAGACCCACTCATGAGGATGGGTCCAGCGCGGGAGGCCTCAATAAGTGGGACTTCATTTGTCTCCTCAGCGATCAATTCTGGACAGCCACTCAATGTCACAGACCACGATGCCCAACTGCTTCAGGTCCTAAAGGAGAGCCGGAGTTCCCAGGATGAGTCATACAAGGAGAGGCAAGACGCGGATGGGGGCACTTCCGGCTCATCGAAGGCGGACTGTCCAGCGGGTTGTGTCCAATAAGACTGGGGGTTGGTTGATGGCTCAGCCGTCAGCTCTGGACCACACTGACCTCAGCACCGACGAATTCAGAGACAACCTTTCTCTCCAGTACGGCCTCGTCCCCCCTGGTCTGCCAGCTAAGTGTGGGGGTTGTGGGGAGTCCTTCTTCACATCCCACGCTTTGAGCTGCAAGTCAGGGGGTCTGATAGTGAAGCGCCACGACGAAGCCCGTGAGGTATTTGGGGACCTCTTGGCTGTGGTGGTCGGGCCTTCTAGTGTGGAGCGGGAGGTAACCCTCTCACGAGGGTGTTTGGACTGCGAGGGCCGGGTGGTAGGGGGGGGGTGCGAGCAGACCTTGTCGCTCGGGGAGTCTGGACCAATCAACGGGTGGCATCGTTTGATATATCATTAATAAACGCTGACGCAACCTCGTATGACCGTTCGACTGAGTCACTGCTTGAGGAGCGGTGCAGGCTCAAGAAGCGCCACTACCACACCATCTGCGAGGACCGGAGGATGGCCTTCACCCCGCTGGTTGGCACCACTGACAGTGTCTGGTGCGCTGAGGCCCAGATTTTAATCTGCCACCTCGCCGAGACCCTTGTATCTCGGAGAGATGGCAGGTGCGAAAGGGGCCTCGCATGTGTCCTGGGGGGTGTTCGCCGGAGGCTGCAGTTTGCGCTCCTCCGGTCCAGCTCCCTCTGCCTCCATGTTGGACGGTGGTCTTGGCGAGGGTTAGGGTTCGGGGATGGGGTGGGGATCCGTGGGGTGGGTTTGGTGGGGAATTATTGAATTCGGGGCGTTATACTTGTACATATCCACATATAGTTAAATATAATTAATAAAAAATATAATTATTGGTGCTGGTATATTATCTATATGGCATATCAAATGGTTTATTATATTGTGTGATAAAACCCTTTTCATGTAGTAGACCTATAGTAATTTAATAAATACATAAGAATGCCTTATTACCTTCACAATTACCATCACCCATATTTTTGTATCCTGAGAGGCAATCACATTCGAATGATCCTTGTATGTTAGTGCAGGCAGTAGTGGATAAATCACAGTTGTGCTCAATATAATCACTACCAGAACATTCGTTTATATCTGTGAAATTAAACGAGAGTCAATGATATTTTTATTCAATGATATGATTTATAGATGATGACTGGGCATATTTTAAGTATTCATTGATGGGGCCATTTTGTACACCAGCCTCAAAAAATACCCCACTACTTTCTTAGAAATGGCCTACTACTAAGTGCCCTATTTCGTAACAGGCATTTAATCATAGCATATAATGAATAATATTATTTTAATCCAAGTCCAAAATTATTTCATACAGTAGGCCCCTATACTGAATGTTTCACCAACTCATTATGTTAACAGCTTATTTATTTATTTGTTTGGATAAATTGCCATCATCCCTAATAATAGTTGATTATTTTATTGGTTATCTGACTCAACATCTGGGGTATCCCAGTGAGTATCCAGTGGGTATCCCACAATAGGACTTCTATGGGGCGCCGTTCTGGTCAAAATCAAATTACAAAAAACCATATCTTTAGAATTCATATAGTATATTTTATTGTTTGCCGTTTGGGCCAAAAAGTTGTTGGTTAATTATTTATTTCGCCAAATGGGCCAAAGAGGGAAATTTAAATAACTACGGTACTGTAGTACAGTACTGGTCAGCTGGTATGCCTTCCCTTATTCATGTTATTCAGTTGGGACAATTACAGACAAACATTGCCCATTACACATTACAAGCTGACAGTACTGCAGTAGTGCTGCAGTTAACTTGTAAACCTCACCTTTCTGCACTGACTAAATGTTAAGTACTGAACTAGGCCTAATCAATTGGAACGCACCTTTCTGCCTTTCAGATTTTGACTGATTCTGTGATTGTCTTCAGTTATTATTATTATTATTATTTATATTTATAATTATGTTTACTTAGATACTGGAGATAGGTTGGTCCCGCACGGTAGGCCTTGACACTTAGCTGCTTGCTACCTACTACCCTATCACCTATGTCGGGTCCGGGCCGTCCTCGTGTTGTGCTAGATGATGCGCAACTACGCTTTCTATGAATTAGGCAGCGGTTTTCGATTCGAGATATTGCTAATCTCACACGTGCCTCGGAGCGAACTATAAAGAGGCGATGTTCGGAGCTAAATGTGACCAGTCAGCGATTTACGTCTGTATCAGACGACAGACTTGACCAAGAAATTAGGTAAATACTTGCTGACACTCCAAATATAGGGGAGGTATCTAATGGGGAGGGGGGGGGGGGGGGGGGGGGGGTTGCGATCGATTGGGATAAATATTCAACGATGGAGATTAAGAGAACGATTGGACATAATAGACCCTATTGGTTGAGCTTTACCGAAGAGCAAGGTAGTAAAACGGTTGGTATATTCAGTTAAAGGTGCCAATCATCTCTGGCATGTCGATTCCAACCATAAACTTTTTGATTGGAGATTTGTTTTTCATGGGATTGTAGACGGTTACAGCCGAATGGTGGTTGGAATTTTGCTAGGCGACAATAATAGGTTGGATACGGCATTGAGTAACTTTAATAATGCTGTTTCGAAATATGGTTTGCCTCAGCGAGTTCGTGGTGATCTCGGAACTGAAAACATTGCGATTGCGCGATTTATGATACAGAATCGGGGATTCGGTAGGGGTAGTTATATAGGTGGAAGAAGTGTTCATAATGTCCGAATAGAGCGTCTGTGGGGGGAAGTAAACCAAGTAGTAACCAATGAAGCCTGTGTATAAGCCTGTGAATGGTAGTTTATTTATAACAACTATAAGCCTGTGTTCAAACGCCTGGGACATGACGGTATCTTTCAGCCAACCAATGAACTGCATTTATTCATACTACACTACATCTATAAACCCCATATAGAGAAATCTCTCGATCGATTACTGGGAGAGTTTAACAATAGAAGTGTTAGTACGGCAGGGAACAAGTCACCGAATCAGTTGTGGTATGCGAGTATTTTATCCCAACCTAATAATGGCACTGCTGCCGCCTATCAAGCAAATGATGAAATAGAAGAAGAGACTCAGGCGGTTGAAGTGCCAGTATCGTATCTGAGGTCATAACTTACGAAGGTGGTTATGGTATTGAAGAAGTAGAAGTAGACCCAGTTTCGTATATTGTGGTTCCCAAAATCGAATACGGACCACCAACTAATATATTGCAAAGGCTTCTTCAAGAAATATCCCTGCTGGCTGAGGACAACAGATTTGGTATGGATTTGTATAAACGTGCCTTGGATCTATTTGCCAACTTATAATTTGTAAAATATGTAAAATATTCTGCATTTTGCAATATAATATAATAATATCTCAAGGAAGTGGCTACTGACCGGACCCATAGACCGGACCTCTAAATACCGTATTACAGCTTTATATTTGATTTATATTTTACTTGTGTATTATTGACTGGACCCTTATTACCACAATTAAGTAACCTGCATAATCTTGTAACATGTGTTAACTTTCGTTTATTGTTTTGGTTCCCCCAACACGCCCCTGTAACCTGCTCCTTTATATGGCAATGGGTCCGTTCAGTAGCCTTTGCCATATCTTACTTATTAATTTGTGTTCTAGATAATCGCCATACCTATCTGGTGGACGAGATATGCGCCTAGGGCGAACAAGGGATTGAACGACGGCGATGCTGCGGTCTTCGTGATTAAATTGATCCTCGAAGTATTGAATATGGGCAGAAGCTAGCTCCGTTCTCGACATCTCTAGTGGAACCGGTGTCATTTTCTCTTTATCGATAGCACAGCTAAAATCATACTCAGTATCTTGTTGACAAACCAAACATTTTTCGTTGTCAGTATCACCGTTTGGTGTTAAGGATACCGATCTACCACACGCGCAATATGTCGATACAGTTGCGTCATTCATACCTTCATGTTCATCATTATAGGCTCACATACAACACACACAACAGTACAACACAACACAACTGTACAATCAGATAATGCGGTGACAGCAGCATAGACAGATAGGCCATTAACGTACAGTGCTGCAGTTACTTTATGAACAGGACAGACTGAAACCCAAGCCGGTGTATTTCAAATTTCCCTCTTCATAATTTTGCCAATCTGGCGAAATAAAAAATGGCAGTGATTTTTTATGTCCTTTTATTTGACTTTTTTCCTCCTTTTTTTACGAATTTTGTACAATGACTTTTGTTGTCCCTTTAATGACTTTTTATGTATGTATTTCTTCAAACTGTCAGACTGCTGATTTCTGGACTGTCAGACAGTTGATTTCAACATGCCTATACCAAAACATTCAAAATTTGTTGATTTCTGGTCGATGGACAGTTGGTTTCACTATGCCTGTGCCAAAACATTCAAAATTCCATGATTTATAGACTATGAGATAGATTTCCATATGCGCCTGTGGTAAAAGACTCTAAATGTAATAGTTTGTGGTTGTTGTCGATAATTGATTACCACATGACGTAGCAAAACACTCATTTTATAGCAAAAAACAATTACCAATTGATGGAAAGGAGCATGTTAGAGAGACCGGATTTTCTAACCAAAACAATAAACAGTCGCTTTACCAAATGAAGGAAAAGGGAACAGGTTACAGAGGCTGGCCTTTCTAACCAAAAAAAATAAACGGTCACTTTACCAAATCAGGGAAAGGAGCGTTACAGAGGCGGGAATTTCTAACCAAAACAATAAACAATCACTTTACCAAATGAAGGAAAGGAGCAGGTTACATAGATGGTATTTTCTAACCAAAACAATAAACGATAACATTACCAATTGAGGGAGAGGAGCACGTTAAAGAGGGTGGGCTTTTCTAACCAAAACAATAAACGATCACTTTACCAAATCAGGGAAAGGAGCAGGTTACAGAGGCGGGATTTTCTAACCAAAACAATAAACGATCACTTAACCAATTGAGGGAAAGGAGCAGGTTACAGAGGCGGGATTTTCTAACCAAAACAATAAACGATCATTTAACTAATTGAGGGAAAGGGGTGTGTTACAGAGGCGGGATTTTCTAACCAAAACAATATAAACAGTCACTTTACCAAATGAAGGAAAGGAGCAGGTTACAGGGCGGGCCTTTCTAAACAAAACAATAAACGGTCACTTTACCAAATCAGGGAAAGGAGCAGGTTACAGAGGCGGGATTTTCTAACCAAAAGAATAAACGATCATTTAACTAGTTGAGGGAAAGGAGCGGGTTACAGAGGCGGGATTTTCTAAGCAAAACAATAAACAGTCACTTTACCAAATGAAGGAAAGGAGCAGGTTACAGAGGCGGGCCTTTCTAACCAAAACAATAAACTATGTCATGAACATAACAATAAACTATGTAAAACCGGTACCGGTACTAAAATTCTGAAATTACCGTAATTAATAAATTACCTTTATCATTATTATTATTATATTATGTGGGTGGAGACACCGCTGTCATAGAAGCGTATAAACAAAACTGCACATAATTAAACAGAAGAAAGTTGAACAGTGAATAAAACAAAACGGCTTATACTATGGATTACTTTATCACAATTCAGCAATTAGGCCTATCATATTTACAACTGTACATATCACAGAATCAGTTAGTTAGTGCCTAATAACTGTCCAGATATAATCAAAATATTATACTATAATCTCACGAACCTAATAAATTAAATAATTATTAAATTTACTTATACAATGCTAGTACTAAATCTATGTATTTACATACTGAGTAGATTTCTGTTAAGTTTTTATCAAAAAGCTCATTTATATTACCAAACGTTTGCGAAATTAATATTTGGGAAACAATCTCGGATGGTTGCCGTTAACCTGCAATTGAGTAATACATGTGTCTCATCTTGGATAGACACATTATCACAGCTACAAACCCTGCTTTCGCGGGGTATGCGTTGCCATCTACCTTTCTCAATCAGCAAGTTATGAGACATCAACCGACATCTTGAAAAGGATAAGCGTAAATAATCAGGCACAAGAGGAGATTTCAAATTATAAATAGGATGACACGATAACGATGGATTTAAAATTGTTCTATAAGTGAAAAATTTGGTTGCAGTTTCTGGTTTATTACAAACATTATTAACAATATTACTATTAAATACACTAGGTTCATGCCAACATAATGCATCTTTTATCATTCTAGAACCAGGTGTGTCAGCACCTTTACATAAGTTTAAGCAACCCCAGCCTCAAAAACTTATTTCTTTAGTACAAATGGTAACGCTGTATTTTTAGCACAAAATATATAAAATTTATTAACAAATTGTTCGCATTTAATTTTATGTAAATTAAATACGGTATTAAATTTACCGTCTTCAGTAAAAATGGAGCCTAAATATATGTACTCTACACAATGTTTTACAATAATATCATCAACATGTAATGGTACTTTGTCACTTGTCGTAACATTTATTACAAAAAACTTTGTTTTTTTCAAATTAAGTACCATCCCAGTATCATTGCAAAAGGAAATTAAAGCACGTAGTTTACATAATAACAAGTCGCGGTTTGTGGACAAAATAATTGTGTCATCCATCAATAACATTATATGTAATAAACCCAAAAAACCATCAGATGAAACTGATGACATTACCATTTTGACCAACGTGTCTATATAAAAACAACAAAGCACAACACTCGTAGATGCACCCTGGCGTACACCAGTTGCTGTAATAACTACAGCTGACTTTAAAATACTTTTTGTACATTTATAAATTGAAAATATTGCTAACAACATAACTCTTCCACAGCCTGCCTTCCTTAATCTGTCTAAAAGTTTCATCCTTGGCACCTTATCATACGCTTTGGAAAAATCCACAAACAAAATAAATAATTTTAATTTTTTAAATTTAGCGTAGTCTCTGAGTAACCTTACTGCAAAAATTTTCTACCACCTGCTTGGCAGTTACTAATATTGCACCAAATAGTAAGCCTAGCTGCTAACAACAAATCATAAATTTTGGAAAACACGGATTCCATAATGGATATCCCTTGATAATTTGTACATAATGACCTCCTACCAGATTTAAATATCACAATCAGCTTACTAATACACCATGACATTGGGTATAAACCTAATGACAAAACTAAATTAAACACAGTTAGAAAGAATAACATCCAGTTGCCTGGCAACGCCAAAAATAAACCTAATGCAATACCTATGTAGCTTTTCTCAACCTTAACATCACTAAGAACATCAGCCAGTTCCCTTTCAGAAAACTGTTGGTCTAGAATTGGTACATAAGGAGAGTTATTCCATTCCGGGTCTATATTCAATTCGTCTACCGTATCGGGATTTAATAGGGCCTCAAAGTGGGTTTAAAGTTCTCATCTGAAGGTGCTGGCTGATCAACCACTTTACCACCATCAATATCACCTTTCCAGTTGATAGCATGCCAGATAGATTTGGCATTATTCGTTGCTAGAAGTTTAGCCCAATGTTGCTGATTTGTATTTGGATTCTCTACATCTTCCACATCGTCACTTTCATGGGATTTACACGACTTTGCTGCTTCATTTATCATTGAGTTCGCCATATCGAGCGTCTTTTGAATAATTTTGGTTGATAAACCCTCATTGGATAAAAATGGTGGCTGTATATTTGTCATAAGGTCAATGAAACGTGGAATATCAGTCTGTTTATGAGACTGACTCTTGAACACTGCATTTAGCTGTTGTGAGTTGCTATTTGCTAGAGTCCATGTAATACCCAGGTTGTTAGCCCTTTCTATTAAATTCTCGTCCATCGATACCCCATTGTTGTTGGGTATAACCACTTTAACGACCAACGGCGCATGATCAGAACCTGATTGGTCCCTATCACCGGTAATTGAGTGGATATTATTCATCAACTCATCGGATATGACACAAACATCGACTTCGCTAATCCACTGTTTACCTTTCCTGTACGATAAACCACCTCCGAGTGTACCATTTTCCATAGTAACTAAATGGTTGGCAATACCACATCCAGAATCTGTACAGATACGTGACCATTTATTGAATTATACTCTACACCATCATATTCATATTTGGATCTTTGTAGGTCATAAGGATTACCATATACTGGGGTTCCAACTCTGGAATTTAGATCTCCAATCGCAACCACTTTCTTGTTCTTTTTAAATACAGCATGTAAATTTCCGAATAAATCATTAGAGAAGTAGTGAGAATCTGATGGTGGGATATACGCTGTACCAATTATCAAGTCAGACGCGAATTTGAAACATAGCCACAACTGTCCATTTTTCGTGGAATCAACACTCAATATACTACTAGACAACGCATTTTTCACGAGCGCCAAAACTCCACCTCGATGGCTGCTTTGCGATCCATTAATAAACGATACAAAACCAGGAACATGTAAGGGTTTCGCAGTTTTTATCTCTGATAGAAACACTACATCGTATTTATGTACAAATGCTAAAAACTGTGGTTCTAAAAGTTTATCTCGTAAACCACATATATTCCATGAGCAGAATGACAGAATATGGGATGAGCTTTGTGCAGCGTGATCCTATAAAGAGTTATACATTTTAAATGTCATCAATTACCGTCTCCCCTCGGAGAACAACACGGCGTCTGTAATCATAACGGATCGTTACTCCCGCATTTTCAGGTTTAAGTTTCTCATCCTTTGCGAATCGACGTAGTCTCTCTTCTTCACTCCTAATCAGTGGATGGACATCCGGCTTTACATACACACGTTAGTACTCAGCGATATCTTTAAGGATTTTGGATGCCGACAGGATTTTATTCCTCATCGATCAGTCAGGTAACAAAACCAACAATGGGCGGGTGCATTTATTTGGCCCTCTTGCATTGTTTCTACCGACAGTACTGGTGCCACCAGCGTTTGCATCGTTTTTCCCTAACCTTTTGATGTCCCAATTTGGGATGGTACCTCGTATTTCGTCCAATTTCAACGCCATCATTAAGTTATCCACCGTTGCACGATCATCCATGGTTTCTTCTAAACCCGTAATGATTAAATTCCTCCCTCGTTCCTTACTGTCAATCTCCTCAATAAACTGCTGTTGTTTATTTATGATCTTAAATGCTGTATCTATCCTTCCCGTCAACTCGGCGACGTGATGCTTTTCTCTTTGCAGCTGCTGTCGAATCTCGCACAATTCTAATAGAATTTGTTTTCCAACCGACGTGTCGATAGCCACTTCTGACTCACCTTCGGTTCCGCTCATGCTTAACCCGCCGGTACTGGTAGAGTTCAACACGAGGTTCAACACCGTCTTCAATTGAGGTTTAGTTAAGTTGTTACGCTGCGCCTGGGAGAGAGACAAAACCCCCTCAACAGTATCCAACGACTCATCCACAACCGACTGGCGATTCTCGCGCGATTGCCTCTTTGATTTCACAGTACCGTTAGATTTCGGTGACGTACCCATAGATACAGCTCCAGAACCAGAGCCATTGAGGGCCATAGCCAAAACTGACTCAACTTAGGCTGGATACAGGGATATTCTGAATTCTGATATTTCTGTATTGCCTACTGCAGTACAGCAGTACCGGTCAAACCTACAAAGCTAAAATCAGTACTACATAGCCACCATATCAGTACAATGCCTACATACAGTACAATGCAATACTGCAAAATAGTGCTCTATATATACTAATACCGGAACTTATAGCCTAAGAGAACAGCAGTAGAGAAACCGGTAGCAAGGAACCCAACGCTAGATTTCTGGAGGACATAAAAAGTCAAAAAAAAGGACAAAAAAAGGATTTAAATGGACAAGAAAAATTATTGCGATAAAAAATTAACCAACAACATTTTGGCCCATACGGCGCAACATTTAAATTAACTATATGAATTCCAATGACATAGTTTTTTTACTTGAATTTGGCCCAAACGGCGCCCCATAGACTTCCCTCTAATAATGCAAACACAATACAATATATAGTATTACACGTGCCTATAGTATTCTGGGGCATGCTTGCATACTCGAACATACAGTATGAACCTATTAATCCATTGTATTATTTAGTATTCTATTGTTAATACTATTCTGTATAATTGTATATTTTATATTAATATAATAATAATTCTATATTTATTATATAGGTTATTTATTTATATTCTTTTATTTTTATCACTACCCAGTTACTATGTTTATTTTTATTTTATTTAAAATACAAAAACTTATTTTGTAGAATGAAATGACAGCCTACCTCATTCTGCTATATATCAGTCTACTAAAGGGAAAACTAAGCTCATTTGTCTCTCATATAATTTATTATTGATACAACTACCATATCCACATCACTGTCACATATTAGTATATACATATATTCATAATAGTCGTTGTAACGTAGGTGAGTGAGACCTTGTGTCCACTCTTGATGGTGACACAGATCCATTAGAAGTGTTATGGGGAGTCCTCATTCGTATTCCTCATTCGCCCGATTCGGGTTGCCCTTTCATACCCAATTGTTTGCATATATTCATATATATACATAGTAGTAATATATAAAAGGCGAGATAGCTGAGTTGTTTGAGCGCCAGGCCTCATTCTATTGATTTAGGTTCAAGCCCTACCAGGGTCAACTCAGCCCTTCATCCAATGGGGTATTTAAAATTATGACCAGTGGAATTACTGGGAGTAAAACTTGGGATGGGAGTAGCATCCCCCTACCTTTCGTGTAGTAGCTATCGAAAGATGAGCCTTTTTCTCGCCTCAAGCTTTGGCTGACTGTTTGCTTGCAACAGTTGAAATACTACTACTATAAACCACCAGCAAAGATAGAGGGTTCTTAATAATCTAACCCGCTGTTATACTACTACTATAAACCACCAGCAAAGATAGAGGGTTCTTAATAATCTAACCCGCTTCCCTGAAGGTTACATTATATGTATATGTATACTAGCTGGCGGTGATGGCGCACCGCGAAAGAAGCTTTCTAGCTTCAGCGCGACTGTCCAATTGTCCACGTCTTCGTTCAAGTTTCACACAAAATATTTTCAGACAATATTATTCAAATACAGTTTCAAACGGTGCTACTATTGTAAGCGGATTCAATTCCACTTCATTATCCACCAGAAAATGAGAATAATGGCATTTTAGCAATATGTTGGGGATACAAGATTACCAATATTAATCTCATATCATAACCAACATTGGGGGGGGGGGGGGGGGGGCGACACAAGCCCCAAAGCCACAGAGAAAGGTGAGAGGTCAAACCACCTCGGAGGGAATACAACTAGTAGAGGCTAGCAGCGGAGGGGAAACACTCCCAGGGAGTGCCAAGGTGACAAGTAGTATATTAGCCAATAGTGGGGAGGGAAGCACGTGATAGGGAACAGGAAAGCATCCATTGGGTAGAGGGCTAAAGTAGAGTAGGAGGTGAACCAATATCCAATGTATTAATCATATATTATCTCACATTACTGGTTTACCGGTCAGTTGTGCTATTCAGTTTAATCAGTGCAGACTGGTCATAGTTAATGACCGCCACCGCCATACTGGTAACAATTTATCTGTATTTCTGCTTTAATCATATATTGTGATATTACTGCCTATATTAACTAATATCGAAAGACAACAGGAACTTTTACTGTTTTCCCAGTCGGCCTCGGCCAAAGCCAATAGCATGATCCCCAGCAGTGTGACTGGATCAGGGATCCCGACTGGGTTAATGCTTCTATGCGTCGCCGTAGGCTGATGTTATCAGGTGACTTGGCCGAGGCAGTTGGAGAAAAAAGTTTGAGTTTGACATTCCTTGCGTTCCAATATATGTGTAATAATAGCACAGTTAATAAACGGTATGTAGGAGATAATGTATATGATAACAGCATATAACACCAGTTGGTGACGACGGTAAGACAATGTTGCCGGTCTGCACTGAAACTGGTAACTGGGTAAACTGAATGACAAACCGGTATGTAGGATACAGTCCCAATCCCAATAAACATTAACTTGGTCATTTTGGCGGCCAAAACGACCAAAATGGCCAAATATAAATTGCGGCATTCATGAAAGGAACTTCTGAGGCAAGTTGGCTTGTCAATCACAGCCAGTGAATAGAGGCTGAGTGTAAGTAAAGCCCAGGATGTTGGCAGATAGAAAAAGGCTTCGATTTCCGGACATTCCCCCCCCCCCTGGACCGTTCCGTTCCGTTCGAGTAGGACACTACTGTTTTATATTTCGCACGTTTATTTTTCATTTTGTAAGGTAAACGGACCGCTTGTATCCAGACAAGTTGTACAGTATCCAATTTCCCTTTATTAGCTCAGAAATTTATATTTTGCATCCCGATTTTACATTTTGTATCCACGTTTTATTTATGGATTTCATCAATTCAATTACACTGTATTGTTTGCTAATCTTTAAACAATTAATTAGATGACCTATATATTCCATCTGTTTCTCCTGTTCAAAGCAAAATCTAAGCATGAATACTTTTTCACTGTAACTCGGGTGGTAGGTGGTACAGTAGGTACTACAGTTTACATGTTCAAGGGCGCCAGTCCCTAGTCGCTAGCCCATAGTAAAATTCAATTCCGCTAGCCAGCCCCATAAAGTGAGCTTTAAGCAATATTGGGAACACGAGGTTGATATCCAATATCAACCTCGTATCACCCCAATAAAATGGGGACAAGAAAACCCAGAGGACACACACAATAGGGGTCAGGGGTTACACCCCTGAGAGAGAGGGAATAGCAGGAGTAACGGGAAACACTCCAGGGAAGGTGAAGGGGCGACAATTAGGTTATTAGCCAATGGGGGGGGGGGGGGGGGGGAAGGCATCAATCAAGTAATGTAACGCGGCCAACCATGCAATATATATTATCAGTAACTGCGTAATTCATTCACTTGTAGTAAGTCAGCTAGTTAGGGCGGTACCGGGATTCTAATCACCGTACATATCCATCTACTGTCAGTAATATATCACCATTTACCAGTAACTTTGCTTTCAATAATATTCACTTCAGTAATTGCTATATTGTACTAATATACCCTTGGAACTATATACACCGATCAATAACTCTTTCCATCTTTTCACACACACACGGCGGGGACGATGCGTAGACTAGAAACCGGATAAATCGGGATCCTTGGTGGATCCCATCACAGTGATTAGACCACAACTACCCTAAAGTAAAAGTAATAAACTCTGACTGCCAGCCACATGAGCCAACAAGGAGAAACGACACCGCCGCGGACCCCGGACGGCGATCTAACGATCCGTGAGGCCGCGACGCGACGGTACCGTCCCGCGATGCCGAATCAACTGACGGCGGACGATCCGGCAATCCAAACCGAGGGGGACCGTCTAGAACCGGAAAATGAGTCGAGGGAAGGAAGAGACGAGTCGGGAGGAGAGGGAGACGAGTCGACACAGGGCGGCGGTCGACGTGCCGAAGTCGCCGGCCAGCCACAGGCCGAGGGCGACGGATGGCCCACCGGAACGGCGACGGTGGGTCCGCCGGTACGACGCCGGACCCGGAGAGATAGAGGAGATGTCGGCGACGAGGATGTCGGGGTCAGCGATCGACTTCAACGGGCCTACAACGCGACCCGGAAGCTACTCAAAGAGACTAAAGGAGGGGCCAAGGTAGACCAGGTGAAATTGAAAAGGCGAATAGGTGAGTCAAATGAACATTTTAACTACTTGATGCGTTTTGGGCAGAGAGAACTAGCCGATGAGAGAGCGAGAGGGGTTGCCACCGAACTTTTCGAACTATGGGAATGTAGGGGTATGGAACCTAGCGTAGTGTATGTAGGGCCATACTTAGTCAATGCCCGGGGAGTAAAATTAGTGGGTTGGAGGAGACCGAAGGAGGGCGAATCCAAGGTTAACCCCGAGGATTCGGTCTCGTCGGTCGGAGGGAGTTCCGGGAGGCGGGGGAGAGTTAGTAGGATGGGAAGGCGGAGGGAATCCGTCACAACCGATAAGTCCGCTACATCCTCCGCAAAAGAAAAACGGGTGCGGGCAATAGGTCTGGCGTGCCAACTCGACCTGGCGGCGCTAGACCAGAGAGAGGTAGAGAGACAGTTAGAGGAGGGGAGTGCGCTATTAAAGGAGGAAATAGAACTGGTTAGAGAGAACAGAGAGAGGGCCGAGAAGGTCGCGAGAAGCTTTAGGGAGTGCGAGGAAATAGGGAGGAAGAAGCAAGAGGAGCGCGAGGCGAGAGAGCAGAGTGAACGTAAGGAGCGCGAGGCGAGAGAGCAGAGTGAACGTAAAGAGCGTGAGGCGGAACGTAAAGAGCGTGAGGCGGAACGTAAAGAGCGTGAGGTGGCGAGGGAGGCGAGGCGGCTTGAGAGAGTCGCGTGAGAGGCGGAATTAGCCGATCAGAGTGCGTGGGAGGATCGGGAGAGAAAGGCAACGGGGAAGCGTGTGCGGGATGATTTACATGCCCGCCTAAAGGGGCTTATTCAATATCAAGCCAAACAAAAGCGCTGACTGGAACTGGTGCAGATGGGATTGTCAGAGAGTGACGCTGGCTCGAGTATTTTCGAGGAGCCAAGGGTTGTGGAAACATTTATTAATACCCCACTTACAGGAACCGCACGACAGACCCGAGACTGGTGTGACCGTATGGGCGGGGGGGGGGGGGGGGGGGGGGTAATAATACAGTAGACAATGTTAATATTAATAGTACCGTATTGGATAATTCTAATCAAACTTTCATTGCAGGAAATAATATTTTGCCCGACAGTAGTAATTTAAATCCGAATGATTCTAATATTAATGTAGGAAATAATTCAAATAATATAATTATGCAAAATAATTCAAATAATATAATTACGCAAAATAATTCAAATAATTTAAACTTAAATCCGAATTTACAAAATAATCCAAATAATCTTATTTCGAACGAGCAAAATAATTCCATTTCTAATCTGGGCGCACAAAATAACTTGATTGAGTTAGAGGATTTAATTGATCTAACCAATGGCAATATCAGTGGTGCTATTAACGTGAACGTGTCGGACGTGTATAACCCGGCAAATGAGGGCCTGGTAGGCCACGTAGTTAGTAGGCCGGAAGTGGCGGGGTTGAGCCAACCCGAAGAGGGCCTGGCAGGCCACGTAGTTAGTAGGCAGGAAGTAGAGAGCCTGGTAGGCCACACAGTAGCAGAGGGAGAGGCGGGGGCGAATAGACCCAGCCGCAGTAGGGTTAATGTGTCGGCTAGAGAGGGGTGTAGTAGCGAAGTAAGATATAGTGAAGTTAGATGTGGCGAATGGGGGGGGGGGGGCTACAGGAGCCCCACAACGACAAGTTAGTGGCGAGAGGGGGGGGGGGGGGCAGAGAGTGCCCCACATGCGTCGACGGATAATGCGCTGGCCGAGTTAGGTAAACCACAACACCCGGCGACGGAGAGTAATAGGGGGATTGCGAGTATCTACAGCGGCGTGCGATCGAGCAGAGAGAGGCAGGTTGACGTCGCGAGAGGGCAGACGAAGCGTCGAGCCCGATCAGAAGAGGGAAGAAGAACAGTGGAGTTTAACCGGGAGGTCGACGAGAGATCTCACGAGCGGGAATACTGCACTACAGAGAGAAGAAAGGAAGAGAGTAGAAGAAGTGTCGCCGCGAACGACAGGAGAGCGAGGATGGATAGCGAGCCGTCGGTGGTAGAGATGGTGGCGGAGAGTCAGAGGGGTCGGACTTCGGGAGATTGCCGTCGTCCTGGAGAAGCGCGACCTGATGAGGCGTATTACGCGTCGAGAGAAGGGTACGAAATGTACTGGTACGAGGACGAGAGAAGTAGAGGGGGTCGAAGAGAAACTTCCCAACGGGATATACCTACCGATCGAGAATATGGAAGCCGCGGGGAGGATTATTTGCGAAGGTTAAATTTCGATCCCGAGCGACACGTACAGACTGCAGGACATACTGTAGGCCTTACTGCACATATGATAGGCCATGCTGAGAGAGATAATATAGGCGATAGGATAGCGCGAACAACGGGATTAAACCCGGAAGTCGCGGAGTACATACCGGCAGGTAGGCCAGAAGTAGATAGGCCTATACCGGTACCAGCACAGCAGTATGACTACAGCATGCAAGGACATAACATATACCCAGGGGAGGGGAGAATTATTGCGGATAGGTGTATGGGCCCCAATATAATAACATCAACCCCAGTACCAAACATACCAGTTGGGGGGGGGGGGGGGGGGGGCAGGGTGACATTCCCCCATCACGATATCAACAATATACCCCAATAGGAGTAAGAATATCGAACCCCTTGGACGAGAATAGATCATGCGACACAGAAATATGGACGGGGCCGCTACCCCCTATGATATATCCAAGTCAGAGGAAAGCGGCAGACAGGACGAACGGACCGCACCCAACGGGAGAACCTATGCAGCATCCATCGAACCCATTGGAAGCACAAGCGATGGGGATGGCCACGTTAATCGATGCACTAAAAACAAGGATCGAGTTACCACCCGTGGAACCATTCAAATTCGATAGAAGTAGGCCAGAAGAATACCTACAGTTTCGGCGTATGTATAGTAACGAAATATTAACAAAGAATTTGACGCAGGCGGAGTGCCTAAAGTATCTGCAAGTATATACAGGGGGCCCAGCATACGACATCGTGAGGCAATACCAAGGCATTGAGGGTGGCTTCACGACGGCATGGCGGGCGTTAGACAGGGAATACGGGCACCCGGCCAAGATCATCCGGCAGACCCTGAGAGGTATAACATCGGGTGGCCTACAGGATAACCCCGTTAGCATAAAGACATTCGCTAACAAAGTCGAGAAGGCGCTAATCGTGCTAAAGACGCTGGACCCGCCATACGAACTCAATGCGTCCAACAACATCACTACGATAGCCCAGGCACTACCGATGTGGCTGCGCAATAGAGTGGAGGAATCGCGGTGCCCTCGAGATAGGAAGGGTGCGGAACCGGGTTTAGAAGAGATGTCAAGCTTCTTAAACTATGAAGCTGAACTTATAACGGACCCAGTCTACAGCGAGGATAGCCTGGGGAAAGGGATCAAAGACCGATTATCACAGGCCGAAACCAGAGCATAACGCGTCGAACGCATTGCCGAAGCTCAGACAATCACTGCCATACGCAGCGATGCAGGGGACTGCTAGTCCACAAGTAGCCGGGGGTAAGACCACATCATGGAGCGGACAGGGGAAAAATAACAACACAAATAAACATAACCCCAGCACGCCCAGTAGGCCAAACCCAAACAATAAGAATAGTAGGGACTTTGGTACAAATATAAGTGCGATATGCGACGCACTTTATAAGGATGGCTACAACCCAAAGAGCAAATGCCAACTACATACAAATGCGCCTCATCAGACCATGAACTGCAGGTATTGGCAAGCACTACCCAGGGAAGATCAGGTAGAATACGCGAGAAGAAATGAAATCTGCTCGCGATGTGTGATGAGTGGACATAGAGCTAACCAATGCAAAGAAACGCCAATTAAGTTTGGTCAGAGTAAAGGACAGACAATGGCAACGAGCACCGTAGTGGCAAGGAAGAGAGGAACGGTACTATTGGGGGTAGTACCAGTAAGGATAATCGGGGAAGGCAATCGATCAGTAACCACACTGATGCTGGTCGACAGTGGTGCAGCCTTCACCCTAGTTGAGGATTGGGTGGCCGAAGAGATAGGATTGAGAATGAGGCCAAGTAGAATGGCGGTAACAACCATCTCCAGCAAAGATGAGGTTCTGGAGATGAGGACCGGACGGTGCGCGATAGCACCGGGATGCGACTATGGGGCGACCATCGACCCCATCCAGGTGATAGAGTCGATAAATATTAACGCCAGGCGGCCAACCAACATCGAGGTCGAACAATATAGATTCCTGGACAGTATCGACTTCTCAATCCCAGAGGTGGACGTCAGGAAGGTATCCATCATAGTAGGAATGGACTGCCCGACGGCCCACGAGAGAATGCAAACGGTCTTCGGCGAAGACAGGCAGCGTGACCCAGTGGCGATATTAACACCATTCGGGTGGACGCTGAGTGGCCCAATCAGGAGTAAGATACCATTTAGGATGTCGGAGACATCAGGATGCATGTTCGCGGGAACTATGCTGGAAATGGGAGATGAGGGAGCGGAGGAGCAGCTCAGGAGACTGCTCAGGCAGGATTTTGAGGGATTAAAGGAGACCGGGGTCGGAACCTCGGTAGAAGACAAGCAGGCTTTACAAAGTGTAAAGGAATCGATGACATGCGATGAGGGGCGGTATACCATAGGAATGGTATGGAAGCTACCGAAGCTACCGTTACCCGACAACAAAGGGATGGTACTAACGAGGCTTCGTAAGTTAAAGCAGACGCTAAAACGGAGCCCCTAGAAGAATGAGTACATTCACAAGACAATTAGAAAGTATGTCGAGAAAGGATGGGCCGTGGAATTACCGGTCGATGAACCAAACACGGACAGGACCTATTACCTGCCACTCCACGTGGCTCTAGACCCGAAGAAAGGTAAACTGCGGATGGTAGTTGACGCATCGGCCAAGACCAACGGAAAATGCCTAAACGATTATCTGCTGGAGGGTCCCAACATCTACAACTCAGGGATCGAGGTCCTACTCAGATTCAGGAATGGTAAACACGCTTTCACCTGCGACATCGAAGGCATGTTCAACCAAGTCCGTGTAACGGAAGAGGATAGCGACAACCAACGCTTCCTATGGTACGACGGCGATGAGGAACCGCCGACCATACCAATGTATAAGATGATAGTACAGAATATGGGAGCCAAGTGGTCTTCGTTTACAACGACTATGGCCGTAAGAGATACAGTAGTAGGAAAGGAAGATAAATTCAGCACCAAAGCCGTCGATATGAATCCACGAGGTTTCTATGTAGACGATGGGATGGAGTCTGGAAATACGGTTAAGGAACTACTGGACACGGGGCGCGAGGTTTGCGACATCCTAAAAGGATCAGGGTTCAACCTAACCAAGTTCCAATCCAGCTCGCAAGAGTTTATGAAAGCCATAGAGGACAGGAGGCCAGAGTTGACCATGGATAATCCCACGACAGCCAAGGGACAGGACATGGCGAACAAGAGAGTGGAGTCCCAGCAGAAGGCACTAGGGATCGTGTGGAACCGAGAGACAGATGAGTTAAAATACCAGTTGAGTCAGGAGGGCGCAGGTATCCACACAAAGAGGGACTATGTATCGTATATAGCGAGGATATACGATCCTCTAGGCCTAGCATCCCCATTACTAGTCATGGGGAAACAGATACTCAAGAGAGTATACAAATTAAAGGACGAGTGGGACACAGAGGTCCCGGAAGAGATTAGTAAGCAATGGAGCAAGTGGACAGAGAGTTTAGAGCAGATGGGAACATCCAGCATGTCATGTGTATATTTCCCGGACGGGAACATGGCGAATCTGGATTTACATATGTTCTCCGATGCGTCATTAGAGGCATACGGAGCGGCACTCTACCTAGTACAGCGAGAGGGGGCTCACAAGCCCAGACTCGCCTTTAGCAAGGCGAAAGTCGACGCCACCAGATTCAGCATCAGTTCTGAAACTCGAGTTGACAGCTGCGAGATTAGGAGTTAGGGCCACAGCCTACTTAGTGGACGCTATTCCCAACATAGTGGAAACACACTACTGGACGGATACCATGGTAGTGCTCGGTTGGCTACACAACGAAAGGACAAGATACCCTATATTCATCGCGAATAGGGTGGACGAAATAAGGGCAACCACAGAGTTAGAAAGGTGGCACTACTTCCCAACGGACGAGAACCCAGCGGACTTGTTATCGAGGGGCGTGGCACGCCACACTTTCTTGAAGAAGGAAGTATTGTGGCAGCATGGGCCGCAATTTCTGAATGATAGGACAGCCTGGCCGCCGATGAGAAAGGTAGACCCGGGCGCAGAACAAGTAGCGTTAGAAGAGGAGGGAGTAGATTCAGAAGGTGAGGAGATATACAGCCAGATGGTGAGGGAGATAAGGGACGTGCAACCGAAACCGGAAGAACTGTGCGATAACCCAACGGACAAACTCCTTAGCTACAGCTCTAGTTGGTACAAGACCAAGAAGTTAGTGGCGTACTGGAGAGCCTTCGGGGATTTCCTCAAGGGGGTCGACAAAGACGTAAAAGTTAGAACAACCATCGATCTGGAGGGAGCGGCCAAAGCAGTCATCCGCTATGAGCAGAGAAAGAACTATGGCGACGAGGTGGAACGCGTCGGTAAATAACAGCATCTCTGACGGGACAGCGAGCTGATCACGCTGTCACCACAACTTAATGATGACGGGATTCTAGTAATGAACTCGAGGGTATTGAACAACAACAGTATTGTAATACCGCCAAAACCCATCATCATACCTACTGGATCGCCGATAGTTCACCAGATTATATGGGACTCCCATAAGTCGATATTGCACGGGGGCACCAACCGAACCCTCACGGAGATACGGAGGACCTTTTGGGTCAAACAGCTGAGGAAGAAGGTAAAGGCGGTAGTGGGGCAGTGCCAGACCTGCCGATGAGCGAAGAAGGAGCGAGCCATACAGGAGATGGCGCCACTACCGGCCAGTAGGGTGAGACAGCACGACCCGCCATTTACGCATTGCAGTGTGGACATGTTCGGGCCGATAAAGATTAAGGTGATGCGGCACATGGAGAAGCGCTACGGCATCATCTTCATATGTAACAACACACGGGCGGTAGGGATAGAACTCGCCCAAGATGCAACCGCATCAGCATTCATTAATGCTCTAGAAAGGTTCAGAGACCGCAAAGGTGGGACGATTACAGTAATATATTCTGACAGCGGAACCAACTTTGTGGGGGCGGAGAACAAGATGGTGGATGCCTTGGATATCCTGGAAGGGGAAGAAGTCAGGGCAGCCATGAGAAGGCGACAAGTGAAGTGGGAGAGGAGGACGCCGTATGCTCCGCATACCCTAGGATGCGTCGAGAGACTCGTGGGTAGTTCGAAGCGTCTAATGACGAAGTTGATGAACACCCACATGGTCATGGAGGACGTGCTGAGGACGGTACTAGCAAAGTGTGAGGGTATCATTAATAGCAGACTGCTATATCCAGAAAATGATGACCCTGAGTCATTAGACGTGCTGACGCCCAGTCACTTTCTAATGGAAAGGCCAGCGACAATCGACATGCGGGGTGTAGACCCAGACGATATACACTCCCGACAGAGTTGGAAAGTCGCTAAGGCGATAAGCGCAGAGTACTGGAGGAGGTGGGTCGAGGAATATCTGCCCACACTACATAGAAGAATTAAGAGGAGGAACACGAATAGAGAGCTAAAGGAGGGTGATCTGGTGATCGTCACGGACGATACCATCATTAACAACCAATGGCGGTTGGCGAGAGTTGTGGGCACTTACTCCGATGAGGACGGAAGAGTCCGATCGGTAGAAGTGTGAATAGGTGGCAAGATAGGTGCGAAAGACAGGAAGACCTACAGGAGGGCTGTAGGGAAATGCTGTCTGCTAGAGGGGGCACCTTGAGTTAGAATGGATTTTAGTGGAGTTTAGTCGTCCAAGTTTTGGACTGAGGGGGGTGGGATTGAGGGCGAGGCGCCCTTCCCACACAATTAAAATAAAAATAAAAAAAATAAAAGAGAAAGTAAGAATAGTACATAATAGGTACGCAGTAGTAGGCAGAAGTTAGTTAGTAAGAGGGTACGTAGTACCGTCAGTAGTTAGAAGCTAGGTAGAGGGTACGTAGTACCGTTAGTTAGTTAGAGAGAGTTAGAGGTTAGTAAGAGGGTACGTAGTACTGTTAGTTAGTTAGAGAGAGTTAGAGGATAGTAAGAGGGTATGTAGTACCGTTAGTTAGTTAGAGAGAGTTAGAGGTTAGTAAGAGGGTACGTAGTACCGTTAGTTAGTTAGGGAGGGTTAGAGGTTAGTAAGAGGGTACGTAGTACCGGTTAGTAGGAGTAAGAAGTAGAAGGGTATATATAGTATAGATATTAGTTGGTAGTGAGTAGCGAGAGGGGGGCATATGAGTACAGCTGGATAAATCGTGTAGGCCACGCGACGCATACTGTTGTACTGCACAGGCCCACAGAGTAGGCCAGAATGTGGATTATGGAATAGAATAATCCATCGGCAATAATAAGTAAGTAGCACAGTAATAGAATTGAATTAAATTAAAATATTAAAAATAGAATAGGGCTAAGAAAATTAACAAATTATGGTAACAGTAGCAAGAAAATTCTGGAACATAATTAAAGTAACTGACAAAATTGTAATTTAAGGTACAATTTGGTAGCTTCAGAAATTAGGTAGTGTAAAATAGGCTTAGTAATTCAGAGAAAGACAGGCCATCGAACTAAATAAACCATCTTAACCTATCACTCATCCTATTGCACCTTGGTAAGGCACCACCCAACGGGTGAGCGATCGGGCAAAGTTCGAGATGGCAGGCAAACTGATTAGGAAGAGAAAGGCGGAGTCAGGAGGAAAAGAAATACTAGTAGATTTCACCAAGAGGCATCCGGAAGAGAAGACGAGGGGATACTACGAGCGGTTGGAGAGAGGTCACGCAGCGCGAGCGCTGCAGGACCATTGTAGGGAGGTGCACGAACAGCGGCTGGTCGGGACCTACGGGACGCCGTCGCTGGACAACGCGATCTTCGAGCATTTCCACTACTTGGTGAAGGGAGACGAGGCGAAGTTCGGGATTCTGAATTACGCGAGAGAGCCACCGAGGAAGGATTGGAAGAGGTTCGTAGAGTCCGTCAGTAGAGAAGGGAACATGGTCCTAGACGATGAGGGGACTGTGGAAGACGAGGAGGGTTAGAGGAGAGGAACGGCGGCGTCAGCCAGAACCATACTCCTACATTTGGCCGCGCCAAATGGGGATATATTCCTATTCGATCTAGGAACGTATGGAAACAAGGACGGGCCGAAGTTGAACCGGTTGCCGGAGGCGGTGCAAACCCTAGTGAGAGAGAAGTCGACGACGAAAGTGGGATCGGCGATTCGCGACAACGCGGAGAGAATCATCGGTCCGGACGCCCCCAACCTTCTGGATATGCAGACGGTCTACATGGCTATGACAGCACCAGACGGGTTGGGACTAGTAGAGAACACAGGACATTGCGGGGTGGTGGCAATGGGCCTCTGGGCTAATGGGGCTCGTGTGTCACAAACCGATGGAATGGAGTAAGTTCAGAGGGGAGTACGGAGCGGACTTGGTGAACTCGCTGAAGTGGGGAGCGAGGCCAGGGAGACAAGAGGTGTATCAATTCCGGAGAGGAGCGATAAAGGTATATCAGAAACGATATATCCTACAGGAGGACTGGATAATGATGGGTTTGCTTAACCTATTCATGACCGTGGTTATCGAGAGGGAACCAATGGCATTCCTATTATCGGGATCACCCCTAAGCTACAGAAGAGCCTTTAAGACGGCTTTCGAGGGTCTGGTAGACCACCCGGGGCTGAAGGGCGAGTCGGTGTACTATAACAGCCGACATCTGGTAGACAGGGAGGTGGATACGCCGTGTCAGAGATGGGAGCAGTTAGAGGCGGATAGGCGAGAGGCGAAGCGATTGGAAGAAATCGCTAGACAGGAGCGGAGAGAAGCAGAGGAGAGGGAGGAGGAAGCTAGGGCACAGAGCTACGGCTTCGAGGAACAGGCGGCCTTAGACGAACTTCGTTGGACGACATCAGGGAGTTCGGGGGAGTCTTTAGGGCGAGAGTTAGGGTGGACGGTGGGATCACCGAAACAGTCGACGTCGGGATTGCAGACGACGCCCATACCAGCGGGCGCTGAGGGCGATCAGCCGCTAAGGAGGCTAGGGGAGCTAGAAGGATGGAAAGTTACGGCCGAGAGCCAAGGCGGGAAGGGACATAGTGGGTCCGCCGGGATACCGGGATTGGAGCCACTGCCAGAGGAGGATGATGATGACGACGAGTTCGGAGAGATGCCGCCCATCGAGAGGATCGGCCACTCGGACACAGACTGGGTTGGCGGGAGGGTGGTGACGGCCAGTGGGGTGAGGGCCATCTGGGATAAACCCGGCAAGCGGGCCTGGGTGCATGAGGAGCCTGCGATGGATTTCGCGGGGAGCACCATCAGGTTGGGCGAGCAACCGGGGACAGCACCACGGGTAGTATTCGGGGAGGCGATGCCCGGGAGGGGCGAGGAGATCGATATAAACAGGGACGCTAAAGTCCGGAAGTTCGCTTACCAGCAACTCCACAGACCGCGGAGATCGCTTGGGACGAAAGACGACATGGGGTGGGAGACATTGGTTCTCGGCTGTGACTACTGTGGGAGACAGACCCATCTGGAAAGGAGCTGTTTGTACCGGTTCCAGAAAGGGACTAGTTGTCTCTACTGCTGCGAGTCGAGCCACAGGATGGGGGCGTGTCCACGGTTGCACAACCGATGTTCGAAGTGTAACTTTCGGGGACATTACGGACGCCAGTGCGACTGAATGGACGACGAAGAGAAGTTTAGGGTCTTCGAGGAGTGGGCCGATGTCGGGGCCATGACTCGGCAACGCATGAAAGCCCAGGAGTTCCGGTGGGGCTTCTTTAACATCAATCAGGAGGCCCACATGGAGATTATCAAACGGAGGCTTCCGTTTACCTACCAGGAAGTGGCGACGGCGGCGTCATATGCCGGGGTGATAAATACACAGAGGTATTTGGACAGGTGGACGCCACAGAACAGAGGAGAGTTCAGGGATTTCTTGGCGGAGCATGTGCCGCGGGCAATGAAGATTATCCTATGGGACACCACCAGGGGGAGACAACAGGGCCACTCGGAGGGGCCACCCGCAAAGCGATACCGGGAGCTAATAACACCGGCACCCAAGGAGTCGACGACTGGGATCAGTAAGGAGGTGGCGGTGAGAGTCCGAAGCCAGAAAGCAGAAAAGACCAAAGGAGCGGCAGTAACCAGGAAACGACCGAGGGAGGAGGACGACAGAGGGAAAGACTTAAGATGGTTCCCAAAGGCAGGCGGAACAAACTAAGACATCCATGTGATATGCCTGGAAGGCACCACGCGAATTCGTGCGAATTCCTAAGTACAAATTCAAGTAATTTAAATAATTGAAAAGTGCAATTAGTATGTACGTACATAGAAATCATTATTAGTTTAGAAAGTAATACAATCAAAGTAAGTACTATAGTCGTACAACCTTTTTCTCAATTAGCTACTGGGACTGGGGACCAATATACTATAATACTATCACGGACGGGACACTGGACGACATCACACTTCTTAAGTGCGACCTCACAGGAGGGGCGTGAAGCTCGTTGGGAGCGAGTGAGTGAGATAGGGGTTGAGTTGTAGTGCAGAGAGAGTGCGGGCGCAATTCAAGTGTGGGGGGGGGGGGGGGAGGAATAAGAGGCTGAGTGAGGAACAGGGAAGTCCGAATGATAGAGCGAAAGTGAGAAGAAGTAGAGGAGAGTCAGGGTGAGAGTAGAGTAGAGTTAGTGGTGAAAGTGTTGGGGAAACCAAAGTTGTGTGAGAGAAGCGCACGACCGGCCCGACACGGGACGCCAGGTAAACAGGGTAGCAATATCATACCCATAGGGAGCGGCCTGGAAAGCCGGCTCCGAAAGAAAATAGTTCCACCCTACACTCGATACTAGGTCGAGATCCAGCGGAATTGTTGCGCACTAGAGGTGGATGCTATCTTCTCACCGGGAAGATAGCATGGGGGGGAGTGTTAGCGAATTCAATTCCGCTAGCCAGCCCCATAAAGTGAGCTTTAAGCAATATTGGGAACACGAGGTTGATATCCAATATCAACCTCGTATCACCCCAATAAAATGGGGACAAGAAAACCCAGAGGACACACACAATGTGGGTCAGGGGTTACACCCCTGAGAGAGAGGGAATAGCAGGAGTAACGGGAAACACTCCAGGGAAGGTGAAGGGGCAACAATTAGGTTATTAGCCAAAGGGGGGGAAGGCATCGATCAAGTAATGTAATGCGGCCAACCGTGCAATATATATTATCAGTAACTGCGTAATTCATTCACTTGTAGTAAGTCAGCTAGTTAGGGCGGTACCGGGATTCTAATCACCGTACATCTCCGTCTACTGTCAGTAATATATCACCATTTACTGGTAACTTTGCTTTCAATAATATTCACTTCAGTAATTGCTATATTGTACTATTATACCCTTGGAACTATATACACCGATCAATAACTCTTTCCATCTTTTCACACACACACGGCGGGGACGACGTGTAGACTAGAAACCGGATAAATCGGGATCCTTGGTGGATCCCGTCACAATGGAGTTCCTGTAGTAGTTACAGACGTTTTCACTCAGTATCCTAGTGTCCAGGAAGTTGGGAGTTGAGTGTGGGTGGGTGGATTGGTGGCCCCCACGCAACACCGCAGTGTCGGGTGACTACAAAACAAAGACCAACGACCCAAATAATAAAGACCTGTACAAATACAAAACACATGTTTAAATGTGCAGTTAAATCTCACCTCCGTGTGCAATGTAAAAATAGGTACAATAGTCCTACAGTAAGTTATTAGTTTATTAATTATTTACTATTTATACTGTAATTACGTTTTATAATAAATTGTTCTGTACATTACATCTTTATCGTTGAGTCGGGCATTGTCACGCTCTCGGTAAAGTTGTACATGTACATAGTGTAATTACGTTTTATATTGGTTTTAGGTTAGCGTAGTGTAATATTGTATTTGTAACCAAGTAACATAAAGGACCCCCTTGGAAATAAGCTGCAAAGCTTTAGGGGTAATCCTATATGTTATGTTGGACAATACCTTTATACCGGTACATTGTTTGGTGTATTTGTTATTGTTTTTACATAATGTATAAATAAATCTATCTATCTATGTGTTAACTCTCGTTTATTGTTTTGGTTCCCCAACACGCCTCTGTAACCTGCTTCTTTACTAACCTGCTCCTTTTAATGACAATGTGACCTCACGCTCTCTGGCAATGGGACCTAAAGCTCTTTGGAACCTAATGCTCTTTGGGACGTAACGCGACTTTACCTCTTTGTTTTGTACAGGTCACAATGAGCGTTATGTACCATTGCTATTTAAAGGAGCATGTTAGTAAAGGAGCAAGTTACAGAGGCGTGACGGGGGATCCAAAACAATTGACGAAAGTTAACACATGTAACAAGATTATGCAGGTCTTTATAATTGGGTCTTTGTTTTGTAGTCACCCCGCAGTGTCCGCGAATTATACATTGTAAAAAAATATTAAAAAAAATTTTATTATAAAAAAAAATATTATTGAAATTAATTTCCGAAATTAACATCCCGAAATTAATTTATGGACGTCCATATTTCATTACGATTCTGATTGGTTGATAGATTAATTTCGGGACGTCCATAAATTAATTTCGGGACGTCCATAAGTTAATTTCGGGACGTCCATAAGTTAATTTCGGGACGTCCATATAGATAATTTCGAGACGTCCATAAATTAATTTCGGGACGTTCAGATTATTATACATACTCCTCCTTTAACGAAGCCCCATTCAACTCCTTTTATAAGACTGTGTACTCTATCAATGCCTCAGTGGGTGGACTCCAGTACTGCAAGGCTCAGCGCCGGGTAAGTTAACAATCTGTCAATAATAAAAATGAAAGCGAGCCGACATTTAGTCAGATCCACCAAATGGATGGCCAAGGAGACAGAATGTCTGCATTGAGCTGATTCGTGTTAAATCGCTTCACCAAAACGACAAAGTAGCCCATAGGAAAACACTACATTTTTTTGGTGATTTTGGTCATTTTGACCGCCAAAACGACCAAGTTAATGTTTATTGGGATTGGGACTGTATAATATATGATTACTTCACTCCTACGCTACCTTGGCATGCTACCTAGTGGAGGTTCTCCTTTGCCCTTATTGGCTAACAACCTACTTCACACCTTTCCACTCTCTGGGAGTGTTTCCCCTCTGTTGCTAGCCCCTGCTAGCTGTGTCCCATCCGAGGTGGTTTGACCTCTAACCTCCCTTTGTGTGTGGCTTCGGGGTTTGTACTGTCCCCCGATGTTGGTTGTGATACGAGATTAATTATTGCTAATCTTGTATCTCCAACATGTAAGTTTTTGTACTTACGGTGATTTTACATTATACAACCTGTATGTAAATACATATTTCAAGACACATACAGTATTTCAAAAAATCCATATGTGCGTTTTCTTATTATCTATGCGATGACAAAACACCGCAAGTCTTGTTGACTTACGGTTTTTTGGCATATATTTAAGTGACTTACGGTCTTTTACCTTTTTTTAGACCCAGAAAAAGTGAAAAAGTGAATTTTGGAAAAATGCGACTTACGGTCTTTTCACATTGCACGGCAGAATTGGAATTGACACGCCACGCAACTAAGAGAGTTCCTGACTTATTTAGCCTGCATTGCGGACGAGTTTTTACAGTTGCTGACAAGAATCCAAGCCATTCCTTGAAGCGGATGCTGCAGGTGAGAATCATATGAATAACTGTGAAACTATAATGATAGGAAGTCCACCCAGTCTCTAAATCGTCAATAATAGTGTTTAATGGATAAAATTCAGAAGGAAACACAAACCCCAGTAGAAACACTACGACGAATTTGACTTGTTCCAGAAAGATTGTAATAACTACAGTAGTACCGATATTACTAATATTACTAGCCCATTTAAAAAATGTATTTTCTGTAATTTTGAGAAATTTAATGTGTAGTTTATGT